>OZ023166.1:24718584-24831084 GCA_963678695.2 Diplodus puntazzo
CTCCTCTCCTCTCTTATGTCCTTTCCTCTCCCTTTCTTCTCTTTCATATTTCCTTATCTTTTCCTCCTTTTTCTATCCTTGTAACCTCCCCTGTGTCCTCATTTCCTTTCCACTCCTGTTGTTTCCTTTCATCTCCCTTTATTTCCTCTCCTCTCCTTCCCTATCTTTCCCTCCTTTGTCTTTCATCTCCTCTACAGCAGTCCTCTTCTCCTCTTCTTTCCTCTCCAGCTCTTTTTTCTCCTCCTGCCTCCACTCCTCCAATATCCTGGATGTCCCCCATCTCTTTCCCTTCTTCTCTTTCCTCTCCCATCCTATTCCCCTTTTCTCACTTACAATGATATTTTTTTTTTATTTTAATGTAACATTCTTTTAGATTTTCTATGTCATTCAGCTGTTTCCCCTCAGAGTTCCCATGGCTATATTGAGACCTTTGAAACGCAGCAAGGTGAAAATGTTCGTGACTTGGCTGGTTTGATCATTAGAGGACGGCTCTACGACTCATTGGAGTGACGGGCCTCGGAGGGGTAACCTGCGGCAGCCCCGCTCAACCCCGCTCAAGAGACTTCTTCTTCCCAACCAATCACTTCCCCAGATGGCGCCGGGTCATCCAGGAAGTAGGAAGTAGGGGTCGACCAATGAAAAAGCAGACATGGCCTTTTACCGCTGACCCGTGACGCCTTCCTCTCACAAAAACAGACCAAACCTGTCCATGTGTCTGTCTGTCTGTGTGTGGAGGGGGGAGGAGGAGTAGACTGGTGTCCAGCTGCCCACTCCCCCCACCACCACCACCACCACCATCACCACCACACAAAGACAGAAACCTTGACCATCATTGTTTGGTGGTGGGACAAACACACACACACACACATACACATACCAAAGGACTGTCTGCATGTTTTAGTGGCCAAATGTGCGTTTAACCTTTACAGCTTCAACTTTATGACCAGCACAAAACACCACGCAGCCAGCTACACAGACATGAGTGACAGCCTATTTGATGGTGAGTGTCTTTTCAAAATAAACGTTAAGTAAAGAAACTATAAGCCTAAATGAAATAAAATGAGAGGAAATGGACTCAGACAGCGGGCCATAAACCATTGCAATACCCTCAACAAACTGCACCAACCTGAGGCGTAAATTTCTCCAAATTGTTTTCCCTCGTGTCCCGTCTCACTCCCTCTACTCCATCCATCATAACGAACCCCCGAGATCTCTTAAAGAGAAGATGACTCACATCGATGAGAAAAAACAAGATTTATATCACGCCATGTCGCCGCATGAAATTGTCTTTTTCCTGTTCTACTTTTACTTTTTTTTCTTCTTTTTTTTTAACACAGAACCTCTACGGCTTTATCTTTGATTTTCCGAAAAGTGTGTGTCCGAACCTGTGTGTGTTTCTGAATGCGTGTGTGTGTGAGTTTTTGTGTGTGTGCCGTGCGTGTCTTTTGAAAGCAGCTGGAAACTTCACAGAGAAGTGAGCCTCCAGCTAAGGCAGTCATCCACTATTAGTTTTACTGTTAAGACCATCAGACTCTTCCCCCCTCTCTCTCTATCTCTCTCTCTACCTCTCTCTCTATCTCTCTCACACACACACACACACACACACACACACACACACACACACACACACACACACACACACACACACACACGGTGAGGTAACAGCACTCCTTCTGAACTTAAGGCCTTCACTTTCAGGGGTTTGTCTCTCTAATAGTATCAAGTACCACAGCTCATCTTACCCCCATTGACTTTCAATGGCATTAATTCCTCTTCTACGAATGCTCTTTTGTGAGGCTTCTCAAAGCTGGTTTCAAAGTCAAATCCAGTAGAGGAGGAATCCTTGTGTAAACATTTCAAATCCGGCTGTATTTTACAATTTCAACTTCCTGAATCTGAGATGTAGATCTGAGGCCTGACTATCACATCAAAGCCCACGTATCATCTCCAAAATGTATCCTTATCTCAATAAAACAACTCATATACATGCAAAAGAAAGATCAGCGGTCAAGTACACTGAAACATGATGTAACCTGAGATATAAAATGCTCTGAAATTCATAAAAAAGGAAGCTTTTGAACCTACGTATCCATGTGTGCTCTGATTCATTCGCCAGCCCTGGGGAATCTTCGCCGCATCTATCTCTTCCTCTCCCTGACATCTTTTTTTTTTTCTTTGCATCATTCCTTCTTTTACCTCCTTCCCTCCATCTCTCCCCTGGACCCAGAATGCTTTGAGCCTCTTCCCTGCTGCCTTTGAACCAAGATCAGAGGGAACGTTTTGGCTCGCACACATACATATACACAGCGCCGCTGCTCGTTCAGGTGCAACAGATTGTCTGCTGTTTTGATCGCCTGTCTCTCTGTCTCTCTATGTAGATCTTTCACTCTCAAATAAAGCAAATGGAAACAAATCCATCATTGGATATTTTTCATATTCCTGTATGTTCTAGTTTGTCATACTTACGTTAAGTATTACGTTAAACTCATTATGAAGAAAGAAAAAAAAGAAGGGAAAACAGTATTTTAGTCACTTCTTAGGGATGTTAAATTCATCCCAAGCGACAGACTTCAACAATTCATCCTGTAAAAAGTTCAAATTCAAGCGCAATGTGTGCGATGACTTTATTCAGAATACAATGTTTGGTCGTGGAACTTGCCATGAATGTGGCCTGGAGAAAGTAGCTCTACGACCAAATGTTTTTCTGATAATCTCAGCGCTGGCAGTATGCAGAAATGTTTTATCTCTGTCTTTTGTGTTTCCCATTTACTTACTCATCCGTCTCCCATGTTTGCCATAAACCTTATACACTCACTTTAGTTCCAATTCTACAGTTATTGAGTGATTTATACGCAGATGATTATGTGATTGGTGTTAACACAAATCGAAGGACACCAACACATCTTAAATTTACTGATTTTTGGTTGTCACTTCCTACACTTTCCTTAGTTTTAGATTCTCGCCAGCATAAATCTCTTCATGATGCCTGTTAAGAGCATCAAGCCTCAAATTCTGCAGTCAGACTTTTATATTTTTTACTGTTTTAGGTGTCTGCCTTTTTGCACAACTTGTGCAGATGTATGTTGTTTGTTCTCACTTTTCTGCATTCCATCCTTCATTCCTTGTGTTACCACTGATGTGCTCGACTGTTTCCATGTGGACCTCTTTAATAGGAAAAATAAAAAATCAGTTTTAATGTTGTGCAATGATTGTATTGTCATTTTTCGCTGCTCCCAAACTGTTGCATTCACTCTCAAAGTTACACGACTCAATAAATCTACATCAATAAAAGTCGAGTGTGCAAGATTTGAAGTTACAGCATGATTAAACTACTGAACACATGCAGCCAAAACGTCAACTATTTTAATATCTCAAAAATAAAAAAGTAAATTTGTGAAACAGACGATGGGCGGATACAGACTATTGTTGGTGGACAAATGGATGGATGAGCAGTTGAAGGTTTCATTTCCATTTTGAAGAAGTCACAACAAAAGGCAGCTGCTGCCTTTTCAAAATGCTAAGACAGCGTCATTGGTGTGTGTGTGTGTGTGCGTGTGTGTGCGTGTGTGTTTGTGTGTTTAAGCGATATTAAAAAGAGCAAAACAGAAAACAGGTAGGAGGAACAGCAAGCTTAACTGCTACCTTTTACATCTGTCAGGAGACAACTCAACTGTGTTTATACAATATTTATATCTGACACACACACACACACACACACACACACACGCACGCAGGCACACACACACACACACATACACACACAAAGAAAAGAGAAACAGGCGGCAGTTGCAAACAAGCGGTTCAACAAGCTCGCTGCAATTTTGTGTAAATTTCTTCTTAAAGAAACACACACACACACAGAGTCAGAGTTGTGTATATTGTGCAGCTATCATATAGTTGCTGTCAAAGCCACCGCCAATTATGACCATTAGGAGTCCCATCATGTCACTAGCTGTCCCTGGTCTGCCACCCCCCTGTGCCTCCCTCTCAGAGACCAGACCTATAATCTAACCTCACTTTGCTCCCATCACACACACACACACACACACACACACACACACACACACACACACATAAAAACACACACACGCACAGAGGCAAACGGATTGTTACATGTGCTGTTTTTTCTTTCCCGTCTTTCTTCCCATGCAATTTTTTCAGACAGAGGCAAATGGATGTTTGAGGTATAGAATGAGAGAGGGAAAGTTTCTTCCTGTCTGAATGAAGAGCTAGAAACAGCAAGGCACAGATGGAGAACTCCCTTGATTCTGCCTCCTCCTGTTCTTTCTCTGGCTTATCTTTCACATAAAAAGATCCGTGAGATCGACTGATGGACGGAAGACAAGCACTTGTTGCCTTTATCTTTCCTTTCTCAACCTTTTCCTGTTTTAGTTTTACTCACTTCTCCGCTGCCCCCTGTCAGTGACAGCCGCTCAGGTATCTCAGTGATGTTTGCGTTATGTGCACTGGACTGAAAACGGAAATGGCCATTAAAGTATGGAGAGCAGAGGGAGAAGGAGAAGTGCACTCCGTTTCACACACTCTGGAAGTGCTGCTGCTATACAGTACGACCTGTCATTGAGGGAGACGTACACATTTCCTGTGGGTCACAACGTGTGTTTAGACAGAGTCAGACTGTGTTTGTGTAGGTGTGTGTGGGAGTGTGTGCTGTAAAGGAAGCCATTAGCCTGGTAGCCAGGGGCCAGACAGTAGTTAAACCACCTGTTTCAGTTAACAGGTAGCTTTCAGTTTATGAGTCTAAGTAGTCTGTTTCCTACGGAGAGAGACAGTGTGTGTCAGAGTTCCTTCAGCAGTGTGTGTGTGTGTGTGTGTGTGTGTGTGTGTGTGCGTGTGTGTGTGTGTGTCGGCCTGTTTTCCACAGTTGCATAGTGACCATGATGGTAAATACACCATATAACTGTCTACTGACAACTACAAAGAAGTATTTTTTTAGTGATGAAAAACAGACATCACATGAGAAAGTAGTGCTACTACTAATACTGGAAAAAACATGAAATGTGATTTTAACCCTGAAAAGATATTTATCTATACATATATATATACAGAATACATACAAAGAAGGTATTCTTTTATATTGACTGTAAACATGACTAAGACGCCTATCCCTGAACTCAGAGCAAAGTGGAGAGGATCACAACTCAAGCACAACTCTCTCTGCGGTGATGTCACCCTCGCACACACACAAACACACACACACACACACTAACACACACCACTTTCTTTGTCTGCTTTGCTGCAGCTCTAACGGCAGCGTTGCTGGCAGAGCCACCAACATGTTGCTGCTGCTGCTGCAGTGCCAGGAGCCGACACTTCCCTGCCCGCTCAAGTGTTTCAGCAGCCAAAGCGAGACCCGAACTGGGGTCACCGCAAGATTTAATTGGGTGCCTGAACTATTCTGGGGGTGTTGGAGTGTCAGGAAAAGAAAAAAAAAATCTCATTTGACATTTAAGAACAAAGCTTTTGTTTTTAGTAATGTCGCAAACATTTTTGTACAGAGCGGCAAGTTGTGTTTCGATGCAACATTCACAAAATAACTGTTTCAGACGGGGGTTAAGTCCAGAAAACGAGAAGAAAACAGGAGAGGGATAAAAAAAAGTATCATGTTTAAGTGTCACAGCATGTGGTCATAGCTTCAACACACACACACACACACACACGACACACACACACACACACACACACACACACACACACACCACACGCACGCACACACATACAGGTGCAGCACCATGTAGAGTCCCAATGTGTGTCATTAGGCCTATCAGGGCCACTCTAGAAGGATTAGAGGACTGTTAGAAGAACAAGGCTTCACATACACACACAGAGTGACAGCTCGCCACTGGGTTGTCTACACACTGCTGGACACCAAATCCAATACGTGTGTGTGTGTGTGTGTGTGTGTGTGTGTGAGGGAGAGAAAGGGAGAGCACGTGCCAGTATCTGGTGTATCATGCTGTGAGCACTGAGCAAAGATATCAGTGTACCGCTGAGCCCCTTACAGAGCTAATCCATCACACACACACACACACACACACACACACACACACACACACACACACATCCATAGATACATGCAGTAGAGAAGCAGATATCACAGCGTATACTTTTGCTGTACACTTAACTGATCATAGGTTTGTTTTGTTTATCCTTACATTTGTTTTCTTTTTTCATTTACCACGAAGACAACACGAGAGAATTGCATCACTTTTGTTAAATTACCAGTGCAAAAAGAGAAGTAAAAATGCTAGGGGAAGTGGATATTACAAGGAGAAAAGAGAAAAAAGGCAGGAAGGAAGGAAAAAAGAAAGGAAGAGGGGACAAAAGGAGCTCTCTTAACTTTCTATTGATGCAGCTTATTTGAATGAAAACTATCACAGATGGTTCTTTAAATATAGAGGAGTGGAGTCGCCCACCCAACATATGCACTGACAGTCTGTTCGTCTTCATTCACCCCCCTTTTTTTTAAAAAATTCCACCTCTGTCTAGTGGGGCTTCCCGACCACTTTGGGAGGGGGGGAAGAGGAGACCGAGAGGAGGAAGAAAACGATGGAGAGACAGACAGCGAAGAGGAAGACAGAAGGAGGGTAGTGGAGAGAGGCTGGAGGGATGGTGTGGAGGTGACGGAGGAGGGTGTAAACGCAGCAGCAGCAGTGAGTCTGTCAGTCAATGGCTCGGAGGAGAAGCCAACACAAAAGGAGTTGATGTGTGGGGCTCTTTTCAAGGCTGGTGTTTTTGTGTGTGTGCGTTGGTAATGTGCATGTGTGTGCTGGTGGGGGGAACAACCCCTTTTTTTCAGGGGTAGTTTTGGGGTCGGGGGGGGGGGTTGACAATGGGGTGGAGGGGTTGGGTGCATTAAGCTCCCTCATAGCAAGCTGAGCGCAGTCACTGAGCCAAGGGGCTGGTCATTTTGCTGGTTTCACTGAGGGGGAAAAAGGGAGGGGAAGGGAGAAAGGGGGGTGTCTCTCTGTGGTGACAATTTCCACCTCTTCTTTTCTCCAACCATTCTTCTGCTTCTCCAGAGGCTTTTCTTCAGGGTTAATACAGCCTGCAGTTGAGAATGGGATGGGGTGGTTTGGTGGAGGGGAGCGCTTTAAGGCCCAAACTAAACCCCTCCAACCCCGGAGGCTTTTATTACTATCAAGAACTGTTGGAGCACTTCAGCTCTGGGGAAGTTGGACTGAGAGAGACGCGAAGACAATGAGGCCTTGATATATGTTGTTCTTTTCTTTATCTGAGCACCTTATATACAGTGTGAGATGACAGAGATGTAAGACCTAGTATAGCAAAATTCACAAGATGAAAACAAACACTGGAAAATACTAAAAACTGACAAATTAGCTACTGTTGCTATGTCAGACACTTACTGTCAATAATTGTGTTGAATGAGCGTCTCTTTTAAAACTAAACAGTTAAAAGATATTTTTTTTTCACAGCATGGTGCTTCTGCTAGCATCACTTAACTCCTGTAGCAGAAGCTATAGCATTTTAGCTGTCAAACTTAGGGTAACAAAGCTAACAAGCTACTGCCTGTTGCACACTTTACTACTTTAGTTTATTGTTATGCAAGGAGGGACATTGAACGGCACACTTAATAAAGACAACAGACACGCATCTTAAAGCCAAAGCTAATGTTATGAGGCTGGAAGCATTGTGTCTGCTAACATCCAGGAGCATTCTCTAGCTAACTTTACTACTGTTAGCTTGTTGGCTAAAAAATTGCAGACAGCAGTGGTTGCTTAAAATGTCGGTGAATATTCTGATATAACATGCCTCTGATGCTGTTTGCAGCTTAGGTAGAGTCAACTGGAGCTTAAACGTTCAAAATGCTCAAAAATGACGTATTATCTCATGCTAACATGTAGCTAAGACTTCCTCCGGGAGCAACCTGTTTTTTTCTGAGATTTACAATTGACTAATTTTAACAAACAGCAGACCAATGTGTTAAAATTCACTCTTGTTACATAAAAAAGGAAAAACATTTCTTAGACATTTCAGGTTTCCTATTCCATTTATGTCACAGAGCGAACGTGTGCCTGGGGAACGGTGGTGGGAGAGGAGCGAGAAGGTCTGACAATACAGGGACGCAGCAACAGTGAGAGAAGGAGAAAAAGGGGAAAGAGGAAAGGATGAAAGCTGTCTCCACTTTAAAATGGATTAGGGGCACACAGCGCTGAAACAATGGGAGGTGAAAAATCAAATTAGAACTCCCCAAACATCAAACGAGGGAGGCCAGGAATAGCTAAGCTTCCTCGGTCGCTAATCTGTTGACTCAATGTGAACGATACACGCCGCTATTCACCGCTGAAGACAAGCTGCTCTGCTTCTCTTTGCCTCAGTGTGCTCTGTTTGACTTCTTTTCTCATCTGGCCCTTTTTTTTCCGCTTTTTTGCTTCTGCCCGCTTTTGAGCCTTTGGCTTCAAAGGCGTCAGCGCTAAGGTGTGGCTGAAGTCAAGCTAGCAAAACTTGACTGCGGAGGATGATATTATTTGGCTACTGTGGAAAAAATTGCAGTTGTTGGACTGTCCTGTCCTGTCCTGCATGGTCTTGTCCTGTATTGTTCTTCTGTCTTGCTCAGCTCAGCTCTTTTCTGTTTGCTCCTGCTTTTTTCCCCTCTCGCCATGTTTTGATTTTGCTCCTGTGTTCCCCTCAGTTCTGTTGTGTGCTTCGCTCCCCCGCTATCATTTCTTCTCGTCAGCTGTCCTCATTGTACATATTCCATATTTATATTCTCTCCCCTGTCATCTTGCTTCTTCTCATCTCCTCCTGTCAGTGCTGCCCCCCCCTTGTGATCTGACTTCAGAGAATTGAAACTTCCACACAAACGTCCATGTAAAGTCCATACAAAAAAAAAGAAAAACACAGATCTGAGTTCTGTGGCCCATAACTTATCTTGGGCTGAATACCACTCCGGGGTACAAAAAGAGGCGATCGGCGATAGCAACACAGGATGAATGAAACCTGAGAACGAAACAAAAATAATGATGTCCTAACTTTGAACGCAAAAAAAAAACGGAACCTTGGTTGTACCACTCTTAACTATCTCAGCCTTTTTTAAATCCTTTGCTTCCAGTTAGTTTCCTCCATGTCTTTATGTACTTTTCCTCTCATCCTTTTTGAATCCAACAACACACCTAAAGTATGTACGAGTCAAACTATCCCGCTTTGTTAGTAGCTGGTGTGCATCCAGTATGAAGACCCTTCATTGCACACTCACTGTCTACATCTGGATGTCTATGGCACTAGAGTTTCTTTACAAAATGACTTTCTCTCCCTCTCCCCCTCCCACAGTTCCCAGTAAAAGAGGAAGAATGCCCCAGCAGCGATGCATGTTCCATTGTTCACGCTCTGCCTCCAATTTGCTCTCCACATTCTGCGGCCTCGGCCGAGACGTTACGCCGGCTTAAGGGACAAATCGCACACACAAAAAGGGAGAGAAAGAGAGAAAGACAGAGGTGGGGGGTGGCAAGGAAAAGATACGAAGAAACGAGAAGAGGGGGGTGAGGGAGGGCTAACCCTCTTCACAGCAATGCAATTATGGTCTGCATTTGAACCCGGCGGGGTTTTGTGGCAGCCTCCATCGCTCTCTCTCTCTCTCTCCGTCGCTCTCTGTACTTTAGCGGCGAAGCTAATAGCCATAGCCACAGCAATTTCTACGGTACATGACATTAACATGGTAGCGTGTCGCCGACAAAGGGAGGCATTCAAAGGGACTTAGAAAAGAGCAGCGGTTTCGCCTGGTTAAGTAGGCCTCAACCTGCCAAGACGGCAAGACAGACAGACAGCTAGTGTGTTTATTACCAGAGCCACCTAGGGAGAGGGGAGCAGAGGATGAGCGAACAGAGTGCAAAGGGGAAGATAAATTAGTCAGTCAGACGGAGGAAGGCAATAACATCCTACTTCCATTTTAGCCGTTGCAAGTGGCTCTTTAAATATGCACAGCTGAAAAATAGGACGCGGCCACATGAGTGAATGAAACCTTACCCGACATGTCCAGAAAAGAATGTAGACACTTTAAATGACGCTATAAAACAACACCGCGCGGGGGGAAAGCACACCAAAATAGGATTGGGTTTCATTTTACATAAGAGTAAAATTCATAAGTGGGACCACCAACTCGGACAGCTGCCTTCTTCGTATGAGCAGACGTGCACGGCGACGGCGACCGAATGAATGAGCGCCTATGCGTGAGTGAGAAACAGGTGGCCAATTTTTATAATTTGACATACAGTAGCAATGATTTTTTTTTCCCTCCTCTTTATCCTCCGAGCGTTCCCTTGACTAATTGGAGTGGGTATGTGTTTGCCTTAATGCCGGATTCTCCACAGGCCTTAAGATGAAAATACAATGAGATCATTGTGCCACCAGATGATAATCCCTCACACACATAGACACAAACATATAGCAGAAAATATACACATTACCTAAGCTCGGTTCAAATGTTATGTCTCGCATGCTGTGGCATTTCTTGCAACATGCCAAATGATAAACAGCTGTTGAAGTGGTTGTCCACAGCGCGTCTCTAAAAAAGTTTTCCCAGATAAGAACATCCTTATCACCTTAACCGTCAGAAACATTTTATATTACATACCATAATATTCCTCTGTTGTGTACCCGGCAGTTATTACTTTATAGCACATCAGAGATTCAACTCTGGTGTTTTTATAAGGATTTAAGAGGATTTAAGGAACTTTGTGTTTCATCTTTACAGGACGACTACACTTAGCTCCTTTGCGTGCATCTGTAATGGCTTCTATCTCTGAAACACACACACGTACACACACACACACACACACACACACACTTGTGTAGGATGGGAGAGGTTAAAATGGGGGGGAGATGAGCAGAAGGCAGAGTTGGTCAGTGGCCGTGGGTTTGACACAAAAGACGTTTTCCAAAAAAGAAAAGTTGGGGAGGCACAAAGGAGAGAAAGAAACGACGGAGCAAAACGGCTGCCTGGACACAGAGGAGGAGGAGGAGGTGGAGAGGAGGAGGCTAAAAGCGAGGGTAAACTCCCACATTCATACACACACACACACACACACACACACAACAAGGGAACCCCCGCTCCATTCAAAAGACCATCTGTGGCTTGAAATGGATGAGTGTTGTGTGTGTGTGTGTGTGTGTGTGTGTGTGTGTAAGTGTGTGTTTGTGTGTGTGTGCGTGTGTGTTCAAAACATTTTCTGTTTTAATTCTTGTGCCTCCTGAGCGGGCGGAGCAGAGAGGGGAGGAAGGGAGGAGGAGAGGGAGGCAGGCGTGAAAAGGTCCTGCTTCTGCGTCCTATCACTTTCTTTTAAAAGGGGGAACACCGTAAACAAATGAATGGGAGATACTGTGTGTGTGTGCGTGTGCACGCGCGTGAGTTTGTGTGTGTGTGTGTGTGTGTGTGTGTATGTGTGAGGGCCCCTGTAACATAGGGCCATCTACACAAACCAAATTACACGGGGCGAGCTGGACAGACACAGCTATTTTGTTAACAAAACCACTCTGAAATCTGGCATTAGGGACACACAGAGTGACTAACTGGGACAGACATTAAGGGCCAGTTTAGGAAATCCACCATGTCCCACTTGTTAGGAGAATACACACTCAATGCTTTTAATGCCAAATTAGCCAAAAATTATTTTCAGCCATTGCTTTGCTACCAAATGTCCTGATTTTTTTAATTAAATCAAAAGACGTGAACGTTATCTTCAACATATATAGTATAATATCCCTTTGTTTGTCCATATTGTGTTTTATGGCAGAGATATATTTCTGTGACATTCCTTAAGACATTTGTACTGTTTTGATGGTCCTTACTATCATGGACATTATGTCTTCCTTATATGTGCATTGATTGTTGTTAGTAGCTGTTTAATGAGAATATTGTGACAAAATCAGTGTATTGATGATCACTAATCATCATTCATTTTGCAATTTTGTAATTTTGTTAGACTTACAAATGTTTTCACAAGCTACACGCTGAAAGAGATTTGTTGCGCACCCTTCTGAATTTTTGGACGACTCGCAACTCTAGACAGAGAATGGCAATAACATGTGCACGATTCGGGCGTTTCCATAAGGAGTCATTTATTTTTTTTAAAATTAAACTCTTCAGAATGATTAAGCTTGTTTTCGTCTTTGCCTCTTACTGCATCTCTACCCCCCCTCCCCCGCCTCCGTTGTTGTCTCCCTCTCTCCAGATTGAGTGCCTCCGATTCATTTCCACCCCCCTCCATGTCAATTAATTAAGTGCACGCTTTTCTTTAGCCGTGCGCGCCAATTAGCATGAGATAAATATGCATTAGTCGAATTATCTTGTCTTGTCGTTCTCCACCCCCCTCGTCCTATCCCCTGCACCCCTGTTCTGATGTTAACGGTAATTTGCATCATGAGTATTTTTAAATGCGTGTTAATTAGGACCAGGTATTAGGTCCTACCTTGATACAGGACCTGAGGAACGTGTTTGAGTGCTTTTTACGGCCAATGGGAACCTGACATATTTTAATTAAAGGGTATAAGTATGAGTTGGAAGGGACGTGTTTGCATGTCGTATGAGCAGATGGTAAAAGTAATAGCGTAATTATCTAGATATATTTTTTACATTGTTCATTTTGTTACATTCAAGAGGAGCAGTGGCAGGAGTAGCACAAATAATACTATTATAAAACTGTTAATAGCGGTAAGTTGGCTAAAATATGTTATTTCTAAGGATCTGCGGTCTTTTCAGTCATACGTTTAAAAGCACAGAAGCAGTATAATCCTATTGGCCCATTTGTAAAACTGAAAAATGTGATCCCTTCCCATAACATGATGCCAATGGCCTTCTCCAAACTTCCTGCAAGATAATCAAATAATGGGCCCAGAAGTCGATTTTCTCTAATAGGCGTAGGGGCAATTCAAACGATAGACTTCATAGCATTACATCACTCACAGAGCACTCTGACAAGCCATTTACTGACAATGAATTACCTCACTGCCCATAAAAACTAAACTAATGTGAAATATCACATATTTTAATCAACTTGGAGGAAGGGAAGAAAGTATTGCTCTTCTCAAATATTTGGACCAAGGCCGGACGTTTTGGTGGCAAGCCTTAATTAAATTAACGTGGGACCATATTTGATTTGTGCCCATTAAAAACTCCGGGTTTTATGGCGTAATTCCTAAAAAGTATCACAAGAGGTTAACGACTTGTAGAAAAGGACCGCGCGGCTTTTTTTTAATTACGTTTGGACAGTGTTTTATTGTCCAAAACTAAATCCAGCAGAGTGATTTTTCAACAGGTTCTCCTGGTGCGGCTCGGCGTTAAATCAAAGGAGGATCATCTAAAGGACACGGGGCTTCATTTAGTGTTTCTGTAAAACTAAGTGAGGAGAGGTAGAGGAGGATGGATTGAGTGTCTGCACCTAATACATTCTCTCTCACACATATACATGAGTAGTCTCAATGGGAACTTACTCTTAAAGAAATCAATTATCTCCAGAAGAAACTAATAACATTTTAGAAAGATAGATACTGCAGAAAGAAGATGCTACAGGAGTATTATAATTTGACTGCATCATAATTTACTGTGGAGTCACATTGAGCACCGGACACACACTTCATATTTAGTAATATCATAGCAATTTCAATGATTGCATGTGTTTTTTTTTAAGTGGAGTGTTTGTGTTACATGGATTTGCAACATGACTACAAATGTTTTAAATATATATGATTTAGAAATTAGAAAAAATGCGTCTTCGGTTGGTTATTATATATTTTTCTTTATGTCAGAAAATTCCAATTAAAAGACAAAACCTAAGAAGATCTTTGTCGGTCTCTAAATATTAGATCCAAGCTCACAAGCAGGACATCAACATTTAAAAACAGGCCACAAATATATTGTTTCAATGAATTTGTTGAGGATAATTTCCATCTGTGTATTAATATCTGTGTGTTTCATTTACGTGTTTTTAATAATTTTGGGACCATAATGAAGCTCCATGGAACAGAGGAACAAGATATGCAGGGTCTGGGTGGACAGGTAGTTGCTATTTTCAATGTTTTTGTGGGACAGTAAGTACAAATGTAAATTATAAGGGAAATAACAGCACACTAGCACAGAACCTTTTCACTTGTTTATAATAACAAAGTAGACTGAACTCTAATCACAGAAAGAATGCTTTAAATCATTTTATTATGACCCTGATTCATCAAAGGCCTTCCACTGGACTCTAAAGGATTTCCCGAGAGAGGAAGACACAGAGCGAGAGCTTCATGAAGTCAAATAAGAAGCAAAGGATCTCTTACTAACTGGAGCTGGTTTGCTGAGCACTAAATTCTCTCACATAACAAAGCCTGAATGGCTGAGAAAGAAAGTGCAGTGTAGTGTGTGTGTGTGTGTGTGTGTGTGTGTGTGTGTGTGTGTGTGTGTGTGTGTGTGTGTGTGTGTGTGTGTGTGTGTGTGTCTATGAGACCTCTTGTTTCTTGACCTCCGGAGCCCTCAGTCCAAACTGACAGGACCTCCCACCCTCTCTCTCTCTGTCCCGCTCCGTTCCTCTCTCTATCAATTATCATTTGTCCAGATTGAGCATGCATCATCTGCCTCAACTTTAGGGGACGCACTCACTCAAAATGCTAATTTGCAGTCAACCATTTTTCTTGATGAGCTACTTGTCATTTGGTTTATGTGCGGTAGCGTGTGTGTGTGTGTGTGTGTGTGTGTTGGGAAAGCAGGGGATCTGCCCTGGCCATTCACCGAAAGAATAGCTTGTCAGCATTATCAGCTTTCCCTCTCCAAACCAGAGGTCATTTAGTAACTTGTGTGCTGGGAATTGGACCCCTGCCCCTGACTGAATTAGTGCCTTGCTAAACTGTCACAACCGAGCTGGATTATTTGGGCTAAAAGGGGAAAACAGAAGCAATTTCTTTTCCATCACTTTTTCGTTTTCCCAGAAAACGACAATAGCTTTGTTTTAACGAAGCACAGGGAAAGAAAGTGTGTGTGACATGCAGGGTTTCACTCACACACACGGCTTTATGTATATGTATAAAAATCAAGCACTGAAACGCACTTGAAATGCTCATTGTGACACTAAAGGTGTCAATATAGTTCCCGATCAACCAAAATCACGACATTTGCAAACTTAAATACAAAAGACGTACTTTGTGTCTAAAATGTTTTTCAGATCATCGGAGAGGAGGTGAGAAAAATAGAGATACGGACTAAACTGGGAGCTGCTGGATGGACAGAACGGAGGGGATGGGTCAGTGTGTGTGTGTGTGTGTGTGTGTGTGTGTGTGTGTGTGTGTGTGGAGGGGGGTGTGAAAGGCTGAAAGAGGGTGCCTGATGGAGGCTGAATGCCACCACCCAGTAGGCCGTGAAATCAGAAACCCTTGCCAACAAGACAGCCACCCGCACACCAGCCGTCGCTCAATGTGTGTGTGTGTGTGTGTGTGTGTGTGTGTGTGTGTGTGTGGCAGGGCTCCTCTAGGGAAAGCGCAGTCATGCAAGGTATCACCCAGCTCCTCCTCCTGATATCTCTTGTCGCTCCCTGTCCTCCTTCCTCCTCCTCCTGCTCTCCACACCACTTCATGTCCATCTCGTATGTGTGACCGTCTATATTACAGCTCTCCTCATTTTGTTAACATATACTCTCACTATGGTAATTCTATCTATAGATAGAATCTGAAAAATGTTATTCTTTTCTAGCGTTTGGCCTCTCACACACCAGAGCCTGGGCATTAGAAAGAGATACAAGAAAATGTTATCACGATACATTTTAAGGTGAAAGTAGCAGCGTGCCTTCAAAATTGCTGTTGCGAAATACACAGATAGGCTTGAGTGCTTCACTCACTTATGAAGTACTTCAAAAATGTCTGCATTGAAGGAATGTCTTAAATTAACAGTGAGCGGATTTAATGTTGCAAAGAGACAAAAGGCCTCTGAAAGAGAATGTACTTGCAGGTTGTGGTAGAGAAAAAAAACTCCGACATGAAATGATTCAGTGAGACGTGATTTTTTTTTCCTGATCTGGTTCATTCCTACATTATGTCAAAAGATAAAAGAAGAGCATGAATATTCAGAGAGAAGAAGTCGATGCGTCGAAGCAGTTCTGTAAAAAAACACTTGTTTCTGGTGCTGACCTGTTTTCTTTTTTTTCTTTTCTCAAAGAAAAACAGCGTTTTGCCTGCATGTAAAGTTTCCTTAACTCCCCTTTATTCCTTCTCTGGTTTAACAAAAAAAAAAAAAGGAAAGTGTTCTGAAAGCGCCCCCTCCTCCTTCCCTCTCTCTGTCCGTCTTTTCTCCTTTAACAAACTCTCCTCTTTTCTTGGTGTCTCGGTTAGCGGGCCTGATTACCATGCTGCCGGTGACTTTTCCCCTCTTGTCTCACTCTCACTCTTTCTAAAGGGTACTTAATAAAATTCTGAGTCTGGTCTTGGTGTGTGTGTCTGTGTGTGTGTGTGTGTGTGTGTGTGTGTGTGTGTGTGTGTGTGTGTGTGTGTGTGTGTGTGAGAGAGAGAGAGAGAGAGAAAGAGAGAGTGAGGGAGAGAGAGAAAGACTTTTCTCGTGTTTTGTTTCCCTCTCTTTCTCCAAAGGGTACTTAATAAAATCTGAGTCCTGCGAGGCCTTGTCACAAAAGCATGGCACGTCTCTCTCACACACACACACACACACACGCACGCACAGACACACATAAACACAAACAGAAACACACACACATATACATGGCCCTTAATTTCCATTAGAGAAGAGGAACGTAGAGCTTTCACAAACTAGCGTCTGGGGCTGCAGTTCATTCTCACTCCAATCTGCCAAAGTATAGAGTTTGGCCAGACAGAGAGGGAGAGAGACAGAGAGAGAGAGAGAGAGAGAGAGAGAGAGGGTGGGATGGAGGGAGAGAAAGAGAGAGAGAGAGAGAGAGAGAGCAACTACACATCATGTAGTGTTTGTATTTTGCATTTTAACACGTTTTCTTTGCAGCAGATCCGCCCGACCCTTTATTACATATATTGAAATGTCAACTGATAGGCTTGTTTAACACTGAAACATTATTACTGAGATGGCAGTTAGAATATATAAGCCAAAATTGAAAGGGCTTGCGTTTAAAAAAAGGAAGAGGAAAAAAAAAAAACAGGATCTAAAATCAGCTCTTTTTAGCACATTCAATTTGACAGAAAATGACAGTTGTTTTAGTTTCTCTGTTTTTGAATTACAATTGTTGTCAAAAGCAGTTAAAGAATTTAGAAATAACATGTTTTTAAAATCTGAAAATACTCTTCTTCACATAGTTACAGATTGGCCCTTCCGAACTAATGAATATGCAAGTCATTAAACCAGCCATTAGTGTAAAAATGAAATCTAATTTCACCCACAAACTTGAAATGCTCATTGTGACACTAAAGGTCAAACTTAATCATTACAATACATACTCATAGTGAAAATAGATATGAATGGCTGCCTATGGGGAGGAGAAGAAGATTCGGAACATAAAAACATTCAGTGGGATCATCTCCTGGCACTTGCAGGACAAGTTTCCCAGTTGGGGCAGAAAGAAGAAAAATGTTTATTCTGTAGCTCTCTAATCATTTAGGGGGTTAGGGATTCATCTGTAACAACCAAATACGGGCTTTCTTCCTGCTGGAAGACTAATGGCTTTAGTATTAATGAAAGTCTTTCTTTCCCAGGATGAGAAATTAATCAAAGATAGAGAGGGAGAAGGAAGATATTAAAAGTTTAACTGGGGCTAAGTAATTAATTATCCTCTCAGAAAGCATTTGACAAAGATAAAGTCTTCTAAATTAAGATTTGTTTCTGCTTATACACTGTCCAGACGGGTACATCACCAAATGTCTGATGTGTGTGACAAAGATAGAAGGGGGAAAGATGGAAAAGAGAAGAATGGCAAGAAGGGCAGAAGGATGGGAGAGGGAAAGAAATTTAAAAAAGTAAACGGTGAGAATGAAGGACAGGACGGGGGGTTGAAAACAAAAAAGGAGAAATTAGTTAAATAGCAACAAAGAAAAGAAAAGACAAGAAAAGAAAAAAACAGGAGAAGGAGGGATAAAGAGAAATTAAATAGGGAACTGAAGAATGAAGGATAGCGGGAAGAGACAAAAAGGAAGGGAAACTGAAAGGAAGCGTGGGTAAAAATTTAAACAAGAGCAGAAAATGGTGGGAGATAACAAGACGCAGGAGATAAAACAAGGAAAGAGTAGAAAGAGATCAGATAGAAAAGTAGAAGGATGGAGAGAGAGCGAAGGAGGGATGACGATCGTCTCCTCATCACCTTCCTCCCCTCTCCTCTCCTCTCCTGGCTGACGCCCTCCTTCTCCCGTCCTCTCCCCACTCACTCGCTCATTCTCCCCCTCACTGTTAAATTATTCAGGGCCACTTCTGCAGCATGCTTGATTAAGTTTTCATTTCTGCAAATTACCATTCGGAAACGCGCCACGCTACTGAATCACATAACCACTACAAGCTACAAGACTGTTTACCTGCTGTTAGGCGGAGAGAGGGGAAGATATGCAAAGAGAAACAAAGGCAGCATAAATGATTGCGTTATACCTTAATCATTTCTTTGTATTGTTGTGATCTTTATGTATTGTAAACCACTTTGTCAACACCGCTAATTCTTCCACAGTCGTGTCGGTAAAGCATCCTTTTTCGATTGAATTGCAAATTACGAGCTGAGAAAGGGGGAAACAGAAACGGAGAGAAAAGATAAATAGATGTGAAGAGAGTGCGAGGTAGAGGCTGCTGTTCCAGTCTCTAATCTACTGTACATACATAGTGATGAACTCTGATTGCGCAAGCAGTCAATAGGTCCCATTAAGAAGAACAATGAGAAGGAGGCTAAACATTCCACACCAAGTTAAACCCCTATTAGCGTGGATGCATTGCAGTCACTTTTCAACCGTTGGAAGTGTCCAGCACCAGAGATCTTCACTGCAACTGAGAGGAATGTCTCCACCCCACTGATTGAGATCCAGCTTGTTTGCACAAGTGGATTTGTAATGGCAGATTACACTTCTCTAGATTAGGATCAAAACTTAAAGCTGAACTAATGTTTTCTTTCCAGTTAAAAATGAACAGTCGCCAGGCAGGGGACTACTGTTTCTGACTGCATTTTTAACATTTGTAGGCATGCAACCATTGGATATTTTGACTGAGATGTTGCGACATTTTTGAGCTGCGTTAGCGGAAACAAAACTAAATATTTTTTATGTGATGTTGGGGAAATTTGCAGCTGTGAACTGGATATTTTAAATGAGACGTCAGGACAATTTCTGTCCATGTTTGTAGCCGAACCAGGCGAATTAAAACATGATCTTTCCCTAAACCTAACCAGGTGTGAGCACAACACTGCCAGGGCATTAAAAATAAAACATGAACACAAAAGGGACCTAAGGAAAGGTAATCTGTAGACTGCAGAAATGAACATTGTTGACATTTATTCTGGCAATTGTGTTAAAATGGAAAGGACCAAAATCAGAAATGTTATTTATTCCTATCAAATCAAAAAGTACACATTAATTTTTAGACATTTTACATGACGACAAGTACTCTGCTAATAGATTGAGCACAAGCTTTCCTCAAAGAATACACAAGGTGGTCTTAATACAGTCTGAGGTGCGAGCAATTGTCTCCTTGAACCACGGCTTCTGCGTGGCGTCCTGCATGCCTAACAGCCCATCATGACTATGATCAGCAGCTGGAGGGGATCCTCCGGGTATGACGTAAGTGGCAGTTAGGGAAATGATGGTGGTTAGAATGAACAACATGCATATTTAGGCCAGGGAGAGGCAGCGGGGAGGGGGTGGGCATGATTTGTGTATTCATGTACGGGCAGGTGTAACCGGACGGTAGGAGATACACAAGCGTCGTCGTTTCTGGGTATATGCTATGATTAGGGAAGGGCCGAGACACCAGTAGGGGTGAGGACCATGGCTGTGCGTAATGCATATGTTCATGCTTGTGTTGTCAGTTTGCAAGAATACCTGCACTGTGTGTGTGTGTGTGTGTGTGTGTGTGTGTGTGTAACATAGTAGTCTCTGAGGCCCTCTAAGACAGCAGGTATCCAGCTCTTGTGAATCAACCTAATAAATTCCCCAGAAAACCTGCGCCAGACCCCTATGGAAATTACACTGGAATTATTAGTGAACACACAAACAAATAGGAGCACACACACACACACACACACACACACACACACACACACACACACACACACACACACACACACACACACACAAACACACACTTTTCTTATGCCTCATTACCGCTAATATTGCTTCACATAGGTAGATTTACGATCGGGCATGTGTACAGACAGCTAATCAGCAACAGACCACAAAAGGCCCCCCTGTGGCTACAAGATAAAGATAAGCATCAGACCATACACATACACATACACACACACATGCACACACACACCTGTAGCTGGCAGATAAGCGCTCGCCTTTCATGGTAGAAACAACAGGTTCTGATTTACTACTTTGGATAACTGCAGCAAAATGCCTACTGATTATACTTCCCTCCCTGTGTGTGTGTGTGTGTGTGAGTGAGAGAGAGAGAGTGGTAGGCAGTTGATTTGTGTGGTCTCTCTGATGAAAGCAATCTGTCACTGGGTGGCTACACTTGTGTCAGCCGGTATCATGTACTGCTGCATCTGTGCGTATTGTGAGTGCGGCGTGTAAAGGTTGCGTCGCAGATTTACGGTCGTTTCCCATGGCGAAACGCACAACACGGTTCCTCCTGTAGCGACTGACAATGGACGGTGGATTAACGGTCCGCCTTCAGCCCTTCAACCCGTCTCTTCCTCTCCCTCCCTCCGTCTTTCTCTTGCCTCGCTGTGTCTGTCTGCTTGTTAAAATCTGGCTCCTAATTAGCGCTTGTGGAGCCTGGTGATATACTATCTGCTATCTTTCTTACAAATGCTGGAGAAAAGGAGACATTTATTTTATTGGTCTGTGGTCTTTTCTCTGTTCTTGTCAGTGTCGCCTGGACAGGGTCTGATTCCTTATCTGCTCCGCTCCCTCTCTCACTGTCCTTTGTTCTCCATTTAGCACTTTTGTTCTTCTCCTCTCTGCTTCATTGTCACCATGTCAAATCAGGCTGTGTTCAGACCGCCATTAACACTGTGTCAGAAAAATGCAGCCTCCTCGTTCGTACTCAGACTGCTGCCTCGATGCTGCAGGGATCCCGTGGCAGAGAAGAATGACGAAGAATGTAGCGTCATCCAACAACATCTTTATTTTGACTTAGCTCAGCTTTTGTAATGTCATCCAGCAAAACATAAAAAAAAAAAAAGAAAAAAAGGGGTTAGAACTTAAAAGATAGGGTACATCGGTGCAGATGCTGATGCTGCAGGCGCCCTGAACCTAAACCCAACTCGTCGGATGTGCATGGTATCATATCAAATTATCATCTAAAGTAAGGAATTGTAACTTTCTGGATGAAGACAGGTGATTGTTGAATCTCGTCCTCAGATCGTCAAACAAAGAGACTTTTGGGTTTGTGTCCGTCAAGCTGCAGGAAATGTACTGTGTTGCTTTCCAGCAGAAGAAAGTGCTTTATGGCACAGTACAGGAAGGATTCCTCCAGTGTAAACAAGAGCTTTCTGGCGCTGGCAGAAGGTTGGAAGAAGTGATTTGTCATGCAAATGACTGGCCACATAAGAAATGTCTGAATAACAATAAGTCCTTAAGTTCTGTTCAATATTTATCCATCACTTGGGGCAACGAGAGAGGACGACGAGCAAGTTGTGTTTTTGTTTACATCGCACTCAAAATGCGGGCAGAGTGGATTTATTGCATTATGTTGTTATAATAAAGATGACTAAAGAAGATGCTCAACAAAGTCGGCTCTTGACTTCACAATGTTTTAAACTGTGGCAAAGAAAGAACTTACACTTTATTTCTTTTAATTGATCATAAACAGGGTCTGTCAGTTAAAAGAATTACAAGAAAACCCCGTCTCCATTCACTGAAATCGCCGCTTCCTAAAATTTTATTAGCCACCTTTCCATCCATTACAGCTCATGAGATTTAGACTTTCGAAATTCTGTTTGCGTTAATAACACAACTGACGCGCATAATCATATATTTTGTTAAAGGAAATTGTTCCACACGGCAGCTCTAATCTTTGCTTTTCACTCTCTTGTTGTTCCTTTATCTGCATTCTCTCTCCCTCCCCTCTCTCTTTCTCCCCTTCTGTCTCTCTCTCAGCGCTGAGACCATAGATCTCTCTAACAGGCACTATCTGCAGCCCTAAGCCCTAATGAGGCATCATAAGGCGAACAGTTTGCAGCAGCGCCGCGCTCCTCTTTTATTTGCCAAACCATATCTCTTCCTCTTCCCCCTCCCGGCTGCCCTCTCCTCGTCTCTCAATTGCTCTATCAGTCTGCCCCGCTCACCATATCTCTCCCTCTCTGTCTCTTTGCTCCCCTCCTTCTCTCCATCTCCTCCCTTTCTCTCTCTCTCTCTCTCTCTCCCTCTTGCGCTTCCCGCCATTGTGTTTTATCTCTCTTCTCGTTCACCCGTTGAGCTCCCCTCTCCCCTCTCCCTGTCGCGGTGGTTTGAATCATATCTGGCCGTCTACATATGCTAAAGCCTGTGTAATTACAGCAGCTCTTAAATAAAGACACGCTCCTAAAGCTGTCGACTGGAATCACAGCCAAACAAGGCAGGAGGGACCTCCCAGCAGCAACAAAGCTGTCATAGATAGCTATGGATTTATCACCGCCAAGGATAAGGGGAGAGGGAATGAGTGAAAAAGATATATTTCACATATTGTCAGAGACATAGCGGAGGGTAAAGCCACCTACTCTAAAGTTTAATCATGTTTTCATTGGGGGGGTGGGGGTCTGAGAGAATGAAATGAGATGGGTGGACAAAGAAAAAACTTGATACAAGTGGGGATAGGGCAGGCAGACAATCAGTGCGAGATAATGTCGCCGAGAGGGATGAAAATGGTGGTTTATCTGTAGGTTTAACCCAAGTCAGCATTTTTATTTCTAAGATTAGAATCCTTTTAACAGGTGAATCATCCACATTCTGTAGAGAAAAGACGCTTCAATTTGGTCAGATAATGCTTTGAGAAACAGTTTATATGATAAAGGCTGAAACTATGGTGACATATATTTGGTTTAAATGCGCCAATTCAGAATCACACATTTAAATCTTGTTGTATTCAAGTAAATATTATGAAATTATATAATTTGGTTCAGAAACAAATTTTGTGGCAGAAATATAGTTTTAAGAGACACAGCAAAGTTCTTACACACTAGAAATATTTGGTTTCTATTTGCAGCGCCAGTTGATGAACCGCTGTTGCTGGAGCTAAGGTATTAGCAAGCCCCGACACTGCTGGCAGTTGACACTTACAATCATCTATTTAAGCTAATTTGTTATTTTCTCTGACCTGGGCCTTGCTATTTCCTCTCACTTTGTATGATGATTGCACATAATTCTGTTCAGTGAGGAGTTTTGGTTTTTTTTTAAGAAGGAAAGACGCTCTCTGAGCTACCGAACCGGCTCAATCACTACATCGCTATTAAAAAAGAGTTTTACCATCAACTTCTGTCTCGTAACAATCTAAAAAGCATTGAACTAAACCCAAAACTAAAACTTAACTGAAACTTAAATAAGTGTTAACACTATAACACAGAGAATAAGCTACAATAGCATCCTCCATCAGGTCCTCTGGCTCTCCCATTCTGTGATTTTATGGGTCAAGTTAAAAAAAAAAGTTCAACTCCACAGCCCCCACAAGCTAGTCCAAGCTTGAAGTGAATTCATATCACTGCAAAATTGCACTATTTTAAATACAGATGATGATCTGGCTCTAATATTCCATAAAAACCGAGACAAGTAAAAACAGGTCTTTTTTAAATGGAGTTCCCTGTGGGGGTATCAAAAATGAGCTGAGAGAAGTCTGTATGACCAAATGAGCATCCGAACAACATATTGCGCTAAAATACTGCTCACATGACCCCACTTCTTGGTGAAAACACTGCATGCATTATCAGTCTCAAACCCTAGTGACAGCTCTTTAAAACAACACGATGTCAGAAAATCTCCATTCCGTAAAACAATTTCCCTCCTGCCAAACAAAGACGTCTATTCAAGCCTAACATGTGTCTGCCGTGCCTCGGTCATAAAGTCCTCCTGTCTGTCAAAATGTAACAGCTAAAGTCAATATTATCCATGCATCCCTGCTTTCAGGGATGAATTTCAAGTGCTTGGCTTCTGTATATCATGAGTCCGTCCTTGAACCTGGACTGACTACGGCTAAATGAGAGATCCATGTGACGGGCTTTCCCCACAATTTCCTCAACTGTCCAAGTATTTTATCTCATTTGGACTGCAGGAATCCTGACCATTCCCCCTTCACTTCCTCTTTGTATTTCATGTCTTTTGGTAGCCTCAGTGTGCTGTCCATTTTCTCCTTATTTAACCTTTCTTCTTCTTTTACAGAGACTCGTCACCATCGTCATCATCCCATCTGTGCACATTTTTTCCCTCGATCCCCTTAATTTCTGTCCTGGGCTATTTTCGGCTATTTTCCTCTCCTTTACACTTCTTTGTCTTTTCTCATCTTCCTCCATCTCTTCATCCTCCCACTCTCTCTCCCCTCCATTTCTCCCTCTTTCTTTCTGTCTCGACTTCTGTAATTCATCAGTGCGAGCAGCAGTACAGATTGATCAGCCTCTAAAGGCAGTGCTGTGTGTGCTGCTGATGTAGCAGTAACCTCTGCTGAATAGTGAACAGTGTTTGTGTGTGTGTGTGTGTGTGTGTGTGTGTGTGTGTGTGTGTGTGTGTGTGTGTGTGTGTGTGTGTCCAGCACCGGGGGAAAGTGGAGGGGACATTTTTTTAAAATGTATTAATCGTTGTGGTAACAGGGGATGAGAGTGGTTGAGACAGGCCCATCTTTTGAGAGACGGACCATATGTGACACGCACACACACATGCCTACACACACACACACACACACACACACACACACACACACACACACACACACAGACACACACACACACACAAACACAAACACAAACACGTAGCCGCATTCTAATAACCCGAGGGTTTAGCCCTAGTGCTTTACACCCTTGCATCAGCCAACACACACACACACGCCGACACCTAAGATACAATCCTCACCACACACACACACACATACACATACACATACACACACACACACACACACACACACACACACACACACACACACACACACACACACACACACACACCACCTAAGGGGAAATACAAGGCAATTTATCACTAATCACTAGACTCCCTAACTTTGTATTCATCTGGATTTCCTATGATTAATAGCTTTCCGCAGCAAACTTTATCTCTCTGAAAACTGCGTTTGAGTGCGTGCCTGTGTTTGGAAGTAAGCAGACATAAACCAGTGTTTAATTGTTTGGGGAGAGAATGTTGGATTAGCCACAAGATTACTCCTTCAATTGCATATTTCTCTGTCTTTTCCCCACTCCACCTCTTTCTCGTTTACTCTTTTGTGTTGTGCACTCCGTCCGGCAGGATATGCAGGAGGGGGGGGCGTAAAGGAAGGAGAAGAAGAAAGGGAGAGAGATATCGAAGGAGGTCTTTAAACGTGTTTCAATTCCTTTTTTTCTCTTGTATCCATTTATCTCTCTTTCTTCTGCTTCCTAAGTGATGAGCTATACATAAGCGCGCATCGTGATGATTGCACAGAATCCTGCAGGAGTAAAGGAAAGAGCCATAAAAAGTGCCATAATAATGTAACCGGCTGTTGTGAAAGCAGCTTCAATCAATCCTGGATCAATTTTTAAAGAAGCATTTCCTCATCTCTCAGCATGTAGCCCAAAGAACATTTGGAGGAATCTTGAGGAATACTAACAAGATCAGGTCAGTGTTGCATTGCAGCTATTTTGCACACAAACCCAGCCATTAAATGATTGCTTAAAGTTGCTGGAATCATTAAAATTCTTTTTTATTAACTCGTTCCATTTTGGTTTTTGATGCTCGTGTGTGGTCGAGCTTTCTGCAAGACTGGAGAGGAAGAGATGGAGGAGGAGGAGGAGGAGGAGGTGGAGCGGAGGGAAGAGGAGATGAGAGGAGGAGGAGGCCAGAGAGGGAGGAAGGGATGAGGGCGAAAGAGGAGAGGAAGCAGAGGAGCTGGCGAGTGGAGGAGAGGTGACAAGGCTTCGGGGACAGACAGAGGCATGAATAATTTATCAACACTTCTGATGGACAGATTAGGGGAAAAAATGAAGAGAGACGAAGTGAGAGAGAGAGAAAGAGAGGAACGGAGGGCGGGAGGGGGAGGAAGCGAGATTGAAAGCAGAGGAAGGGGAGGAATAAAATGACAAACAGAAAGAGAAGAAGAAAGCAAGTGAAGGGTGGAGGGGCCACACACTGGAGCTCTTTGATCCTAACAAACCCCTCTCACCCTGACACCACCATGCCATCTGTGGCCCACACTGTGTGTGTGTGTGTGTGTGTGCCTATATGTGTGTGTGTGTGTGTGTGTGTGTGTGTGTGTGTGTGTGAGAGAGACAGAGACAGAGGAGACAGTGACAAAGGAACAAGGAGATAGAGGGAAACAGATACAGGCGAGGTGTGTATACTGTGTTTTTATGATCTGGACGTGCATAAATTCAAACCCGAGCCTCTCACATCGTGTCACCGACAAACTGCAGGGGAGCTTGTGCCGAGCAGAACTGCTCCATTCAGCCTTAGATTCAGGGGTGGTGAAGACAGTGTCAGCATCGCACCTCTTTGGTAGTTTTATTCTATATGCTGCATAACAATAATGCGATGGCATCTAGTGAGAATACCAGTAAACTAGGTAGGAAATCATTCTTCTAATGCACCATTCATGTTATATAACATTATCAGTTTTCAGTCTGTAGGATTTGGCTTTGAATTGCTGAATCAAATCAACATGATCGACATCCCATGATGCCATCTGGCAGAGGTTTCTATGCCGCAGCACAAATTTCGCATTACATCTCACATCATTACATGCATTGTGCACAGCGTTGCCAGTTGCGCGCCATTTAAGTGAGGCCTCCGGCTATTACGATGCTCGGTTTAGGTAATAAAAAATGAACAGCAATTTGTGGGAGTCGTGCAAGCTACAGTATTCTGAATATTTAAACATGTCCTTGGTTAATTTGTCAACCCTCTGGTCAAATGCCACAATTAGCATTCTGACCACTTATTGACGCGTGTGTGTGGTGTGTGTGTGAAATGGAGGTGATGGATGCCTAATGCCGGACATTGGCCACCTCGGTGTGTAATGTGTGTATTGACGGGGTATTATGAATGCAGTGACGACAGGACCAGGGGTGGTTAAGGGGCCCTCAGATGCTACAACGCATTAACTACACAGACCACACGCAAACACACACACGTTTACTGCCCGTCTTCCAGTCTTACATCCATCTCGGTGCGAAACCAGTCGAACAGGTCTCCCACTCAAGCACACATCAAACACGACCATTCACTGAAGTTCGTCTGACGATCTCGTCTTTTCCCAGCTGCTTTGACTTTCACATGTTCTTTTTGTCCTCTCTCATTTTCTCTTCCTGTTACTCCTGCCGGTGCACCTGCCTTTCATTACCGCAGCCGGCACTTTTCAGCTTATACCACTGGCCGTGTCCGTGTGTGTGTGCTGGCGGGAGCGGGGTCAGCATGCCGTCGACATTACGCCTGCGGCCCTGCACACAACAACCCCATCATGTAGGAGACTTTAACTCCCGACCCACACTCTCCTCAGACACGCACACACATTAACCGCCGTGACTGGTTGCCCCCGGCGACCAGCTATTACCAAAGACCTCTGTGCTTCCGTGCCAGGTCACAAGACATGTGACCCAACAGTTAGCGCCCATACAAACACACATACATGCAACGCGTCTTCCTGACATTGATGCAAAGTCAATGCTGTTCTTTTTTTCCCTGCACGGGTTAAATCCTGCTTTTACGTATTGGTTGGTCGGATTGTCTAAAGCTGCACTGATCAATATTTTTATGCAAACAATGCATCAAATGACTATGTGTGATGTGACAGGTGTTGCTTGTCCTGATGAACGCACAAAGGATTATCAACCCTGGCAGTTTCTCACAGCTCAGCTGGGCTTTTTTGCATCATTTAGCTAAATGATTTAGTTTTTTTGGTTCACTCTCATAGCTTTACTCGACATGTCCAAGCACAGCAGGCAGTTCTTTTTAGAGAAAAAGCCTTTATATACCCCACAGTGCACTACATGCCCAGCACCAAACAGAAGATTAATAGAGTTAGCAACTAGCTTGTCAACATAGTGCAGCATTAAGCAGCTAATGAGCTCAATACATCCCTCAGAATACCAAAACAAACATAAAAGGAGAGCGAATATCGTGGCTTAAAATGTGCAAGATAAATAGAGGCACGACTTGCATGCTAATCGTGATCGTGTGTATGTGTACTAGTTCCCTATAAATTTGCTATTAGAGCTCACTGTCCTTTGAAAAACAAAAGTGAGTTCAGAGTGAGTCTGTTCTACTTTGTTTCCTCTGCAGGGTGGCATTGTGAACAGTTGATACCCTGTGGTTACTTCACAGTCTTTGGCTACCCACAGCAAGATGCTTTAGTTTACACCATCTTCACTATGATTTGGGGGTTGATTTTAATGTTCCCACCACTGGCCTTTAGGTCCTGAGCCAGTCTTTGCGCGACACTGCTCTGGCAATTACATGAGAGTACACACAGGGTCCCTAACAGACTGCGGGTTCCCGACTGGTGACGTCCCACAGGTCATTAGGCTCTTTCCTGGAAAACAAAGCAGAGCTAACAAGTGCACAGCGAGGTTTAATATGTTGTTAGCGCTAAGACGAGAGAGAAGCTGAAAGCTCGTCTCTGTGGCTGGCTCGGCTTGTGTTTTCTCGCCCCCTGACTTTAATTTTTTTTTTTTCTTCTTCCAGAACCAAAACTGAGTATGTAACAGACAGGAAACAGAGCAAGACAGATAAACCTCCCCCCAAAAGAACGGCAAACTGGGTCAGGCTGTGTTTTAAGATCTGTGGCTTTTACTTGTTGAAATAATCTCTATGCTTCACTCCAGTGTCTATGCGGAGCCACAAAGAAAGTATGAAAAACTGTTTCATTGATTACACAATCAAAAATGTTTTAACTTATACAACAACGCTGCAGGAACAAGGCTCTGTGCTTATAAAGGAAGCAAGGAGGAAAGATCAGACTGTGTTAAGCACTCGTGCACTCGCGCATACACACAACCTCGCTCACACGCACGCATACACACACACACACACACACACACACACACACACACACACACACACACACACACACACCCTCCCCTGTTGGGTGTAGAGGAGAATCAATATGTCTTTGAATGAGGGTCAGAAGGGTTGTCTGCCCAGGGAGAGCTGACAGATTTGCTCTCTTTTGCTCTGCTAAGCCCCTGCCTGCTTCTAAAACCTCCTGACACACACACACACACACACACACACACACACACACACACACACACACACACACAACACACATACACACACACACATACAGATGGAGACACGCACAAACATATAGATGAAGTAACACACACACAAAGAGATGGAAGGAGACACACACACACACACACATAAAGATGTGACGCTTCTCCAGGAGGGCAGAATTCCAAGCATTTTGCCGCAGGGATGTGATATTAGACGTTCCACATCGAAATGAACCCTGCTGCGTAACCTGCTGAGTGTTTGTAAGTCTGTACTGCATATGAGTGTGTGTGTGTGTGTGTGTGTGTGTGTGTGTGTGTGTGTGTGTGTGTGAGAGAGAGAGAGAGAGAGAGAGGGGCGGTGGAAGCCAGGTTTGGACAACAGAATACAAGCCTTGGAAAGTGTCATAACTCGGGGTAGGATGCATGCAAACACTGAGAAGAAAGAGTGCAATGTATGAGGATGAAAACAGACAACCTAAAGTGACATACACAACCACACACACACACACACACATCCCAAGTGCAAGGTAAGCCCCCCGCTCTTCACTTTTACCTCTCATCAAAGCAAACTACCACTACACTTTTCACCCACCTGACTCCAACTTGCCTCCGCTTGTACAAAGACCACACGAAAGGAGACGAACATCAAGCAGAGACTGGAGTAATTGATAAGGAAATTCTGGCTACAAAGTGACCATTTTTTAAATTGTTGGACTCATTCACTTCTGATGCTGGACAGAACAAGAGGGGAGCAGTAGATTGATATTGACTGCAGCACAGTGCAGGTGAGGAGTCGAAAGGTAATTCATGAAAGCTTGAAGCAAAAAACACGGAAGAAATGAAGTCAGTTTGACCTAAAGAACAGAAGTGAACACCTGCCTTCCCTGTTAGATCTTGTCAGTCATCATAAGCCATGCACTTATCTTAACTTCCAGAAATGTCCCTTTAGTTCTAAGTTGACGTTGCTTAAATATTAATAGTAATTCAACATTTTATTGCTTAAACTGTAATTTTGCTCCACAGTCTTTCCTGATTTGGTAAATATTCAATGCTCTCAAAAAGCAGGTATTTACAATCTTGTACGTCCAGAAGAAACAATCAAAGGTTTTGACACTTGCCCAGGCTGCAAAACAGTTTGTCCTTTAATCAAAAATACATTTAAATTAAACTTCCAGCGAGGGATTTTTGTCCAGACAATCAAATGTGAATCTATCCGGAATGTAAAAGGTCGGTGTTAACTGCTTTTATTGTCAGACAGGTGTAAAGTGGACTGTGAGGTCTGACAACACAAAATCACAGCAGGGTTAAGTATGTAATGATGTTAAATGCTTTCTGTTCCTAGTCGGGATAATTCTAATTGACATCTAATGGATGTGATTACTGAGCTGATCAAAGGACCTTAAGCCATTTGAAATGGATCCTATGATATAGATTACAAGAAGTGAGTGATGGTGAGAGATAATTTGATGAAAAAAAATATTCATCTTAACAAACAGTGTGTACATCTGAGATAAACATCTCCCCCTCCTCTTCACTTCTGTACATCGTTTTATGTTGCTGTGTGCTCATCCCGTCGCCGACGATCAGATCAGACGTGTGGATCGGAGCCGCAGCGTTTGTGTCTGTGTTTGATGAATGTTTGTGTGTGTGTGTGTGTGTGTGTGTGTGTGTGTGCGTCCTGTGTGGTTAACATACTATAGCAGCAATTAGTAATCACTCATGGAGCTAATGACATCAATCAATGAGCTTTTAAAACCAGCCATTTGATAATTACAGCCATCAATGGTCACCCATGGATTCACTACAGAGGCATGCGCTCTCTCTCTCTCTCTCTCTCTCTCAGTTTCTCTCTCCATCTCTTCCACTGTCTCACTACGTGCATGTTAGCTATTTCAATATCCAATCATTATTGTACTTCAGGACCTCAAAAATCTGTCCTGATTTAAATCTGTATTTATGTCATTCTTTTTTTACTCCCGTTTGGGAAGTTAAAATGTCCAAATAATCTTTCTTCAATGATAGAATTTAAAAAGAAAGGGAAAAATACCAGATAGAAAATACTAGTTGTCTGTGTAAGTTCTGACTTTATTTCTTATTTTACAGCTACAGCCTCACTATGGTACTACATAGTGGTAATATAGTGAAAACACAAAGAAGACATCAGAGGAAAACGAGGGGGGATGGAAGAAGAAACAGTTTGATAAAAGGCTGAAACAAATCTGCTAATAGAATCAGCCACTCATATGTTATTCTGTCTTTTACTGTAATCCACTTCTCACTTTCACTGTCAGATTTTAGGCCTGAACAACACGTGAGGGTACTTTTCCAATTGTCAATTCAGGAAGTGGCTGCAGCGGCTGACAATAATCTTCCTTTTCCTTTTCATTTCCTTCACCTCAGACTGATGGAAACATCTAAAGTTTAAGTTTTTTTGTAAAACCAAATTTCGGTCATCTTTAGTTCAGTTCCAATATTGTTTAACGTCCCATCCGTGCATTTGTAGTTATGTCTTCTAATTAAAGAATGAATGACAACCAACATTAGCTGATACTGAAGAACAGTACAGTTATAAAAAACATTACTAGCACTGACATGTTACTATGAGATGATACATGTCTGCAAAACTGAACTGAACCGAAGCCGTTACCTCCAATATCACTGCTTTTTGTGACCTTGACCCTAAAATCAGTTTCGCTCAATGAATATGAAGTGTCCCGGTGGTCAGCTGCCGACTGCAGGATCTGAATATGAGCTAACCTGCTCATCATATAGAAGCGCGGGTGTGCGTATCTCCAGTAATGTGTGCGTGTGTGTGTGTTTGTGTATGCGCATTTGTGTGTGCGTGTAGCACGGATGCACAATTACCAGGCAGGCGCGAATCGATAGGTGCCTGCTGACAGATGGATTAGCACGGTAAACAGATGATACACACACCGCTAAATTATTCATCTGCTGAACAGTGGGCTGGGTTTCCACACACACCCCGGCCGATGGCGGGGGGAGAAGAGGAGAGGGAGGCAGGGAGGAGGGAAGGGAGGAGGGAGATGAGTGTGAACAAGGAGGACGAGGATGAATAAGTTTCACTAAAGTGATTTTTTTCTTCATTTGGAAATTCACTGGAACGGCGTGAGCTGCAACAAAGGCCATCACCTGAGCTCAAAGCTCCATTTTTATGAGTGTGTGTGTTTGTGTGTGTGTGCCACGGCTCTGCTTAGAGTCAACCACAAGGAGAAAAAAACACCCATGGACACACAGACGATGTCGCTCTAATGCCTTTGAGATATGCAGAGGCACCACAGGGTCAATGTGAAGTGTCTTCCGAGGCGTTTGAGATACCGAACACACACACACGTGCGCAAACACCGACACACTCATCCTTTCTTTATCCGCGTCTTTTTCTGAAGTGCAGGCAAATCCGTGATCATCGACTGTTTATGCCTTTAACAAAGCCCGCCGCGTGAATGCAATTTCACACGCATACAAACACACACTAGAGGTGTGGGAGGATATCGTGGATAAACTGGAGCATGCCTAAGGTAAGACATGTGCCACTGTGTTCGGAGCGGGGAACTTTTTCATAGAGGGGGACATCCCCATAAAAATCAATGTTCTCCGAGCACTTCAGATGGCTGCCATGATAGTGTTAGCATTAGCATCAGTAGAATTTATGAAAAAGTGGATACAAAATAAAATAAGGGGATAAAACAGCCTGATTGTATACAGGCTTCGATGAGACCTTTAAGTCTTTGCTACCAGAGTGCGCTTCAGTATTGAATAGTGTAGATTCTGGTGCATGCAAATCATATGAGCTTGCACACACACATTCACACACTCGGACATGCATATCAAACACCCATTATTGATTTGTTTCACCTTTCTGACGGACTTTAGAGGCCTTTGTTGCAGCAGATGCTAAGCTCTGGTCCTCTGGGACGCCCTGCAACTTTAAGCACCAAGGTAGGAAGAAAACCTAATGTGATGATACGCGTTTATATCTGAACTGCAACTTTCAGTTTCAGGGAAGGAATAGTTCAAATCCGTCAAATAATGATAATAAATAACACAAAAAAAAATCCCTCTTCCTTATTTAAAGATGTGTTTCACTTCCAAAAAATCCACAGGTGCAAGTGGTTTAGTTGCTCCCGTCACGTATAAAAAAGGTGTGTGGGTGGGTGGGTGTGTGTTTGTGTGTGTGTGTGTGTGTGTGTGTGTGTGTGTGTGTGTGTGTGTGTGTGTGTGTGTGTGTGTGTGTGTGTGTGTGTGTGTGTGTGGGTGTGTGAGTAAAGGGCCGGTCCAGCTTTGTGAAGCGACAGTGCGTTAAGAACAGCTAACGATCTCGAACCCATAACCCCCCTCCTCTCCTGCGCACACATACACAAACTGTTCGTTCGCATCATGGCCGCCATCAGCAGGAACCAATCAGATTTGATGAATAATTCAATATTAAAGAGGGTGTGACCAAGACGGGAGGAGGTGTGCCAAGGAAAAGTGGGCTTTTTGGAAACGGGCCGGCTGTGTGTGTGTGTGTGTGTGTGTGTGTGTGTGTGTGTGTGTGTGTGTGTGTGTGTGTGTGTGTCTGTGTGTCTGTGCGTGTGTGTGAAAGTGAGAGAAGCGGGGGGGAGGCCTGTCACACTAGACTGCATCCACAAACTGGCTGCAGATTAGATTACTGAGGAGAGGAAAGAGGGGGGGTGAGGAGGAGAGAAGGAGATGAGGACAGAAAGGAGGGAGGGAGGGAGAGATGGAGGAAAAGGATGGAGGAAAAGGAAGGCTAGAGATAGAGAGGAGGAAGAGATGAAAAGAGAAACAGACTAGAGACAAGAATCTTTTAACACATCTGCATTAGGAGGTGTCTCATGAGGAATAAACACATCTCGGCTTCTGCCAGACTTGCAGGTACAGCATTGTAGCATTATACAGAGCACACATGCTGTATGCCACTTTCAGATGAAATAGGATTTGTTGGTAAAGTTAAACCAGGACTTAGAGGATTAGAATCTATTTTCTGTTCTTATCACCAGAAACTCAGTTTTATGCAGAAAAAAAAAGTATAGTTTCATCTTTCCTGAAAATCCCACAAGTGCAACAAAATCTAAAACACAGTGAGGCGCAGGCTTAAGTTCAGGGCTGTGGCATGCTTTAACCTTGTGTCAGCTTGTGTGTGTGTGTGTGTGTGTGTGTGTGTACACATATTAAAAGCTAAATGTGTGTTGTGTTGCCAGGTGTGCTGCAGTTCTATGAGGCTCGGTGGAGTTTTAACGCAGGGTTTTTATTGGCCAAAGCTGACATCACCGGGGGAACAAAGTGGAATTCCGGAACTCAGGACGTTACGGACCTGGTCCTGTGTGCGCGCATGTGTGTGTATTTGAGAGAGACAGTGTGTAATCTTCACTTCAAAGCGACCCTTTTCAAGATCTCCCTGACTGCAGAGTGACACGCTGTCCTCAGAGCGCTCTACTGGATTTTTAAAATGCTTCCACCGTTTCCAGAACATGTCCTGAATAGAGTAAAACAGCAGTGGGGTTAGTAGTGGGGCATTAGATCACCACATTAACAGGTGTTTGCTCATTTGAAGAAGAAAAAAAAAAGTCTTCTTTTTAAGAGTGAAAATGAGACGAAATGACTTTTGAGACTGGAGAATATTTTGCAGGGCGTCACTGAGGGAATCCTCTCATCTCATCCGCTCTCCTTCATTTGCCTTCCAGCAGCTCCAGTGGCTCATTTGTGTAAGTTACCCCTCTGCACACGCACACGCACACACACACACACACACACACACACACACACACACACGCACACACAAACAGTGATCTGTGTCCAAATGGAGTGGCTGGGCCGACAAAAGGCTCGACAGGAAGCGACTAATCCTTGATCTGCGCAGCGTCGCAACAATGACCGCAAGACGACTCACACCAAGTGACACACACACACACACAAACACACACAACTGCACAAGCACTGTAATACACACACACACACACACACACACACAGACAATTGCTGCTCGCTTCCAGTTGCCACCCAGTGAGAGAGAGAAAGGGGAGGGGAATGGAACGTCTTGAAAGAGAGACAGAAAGAAACTTTTCCCAGAGTCAAATTACTGCAGAGTATTTCATTTAAAAAAATAAATGTTCTGGAGACTAGAAGACAAAACTTTTAGTCAAAATAACAACAAAACAAAGGTATCATTATCTGATGCATGGAGGCTGGTATTGACAGGGAAACAGACACACACTCCTCACCCTGGGGGAGCTGCCAGAAGGGCAGAAGGGCACACACTTGGGGGTAAACAAAGCCACCACAAGTAGGACAGTCCTGGATGTGTGTGTGTGTGTGTGTGTGTGTGTGTGTGTGTGTGTGTGTGTGTGTGGCACACAGTGGAGACTGACAGGGAGGCAACATGAGAGGGACAAGCCTTTTAACATCTGGCTAAGCACTGACAGGAAGACACACACACACACAGACACACGCGGGCAGGCAGGCAGGCGAGTCCCAGTCCTAATTATTAGAACACTCTTACTTAACTTAACCCTGCCACTAGACCGTGACAGGCAGAGATGGAAGGGGGGATGGGGGGAAGAGAGAGGTGGAGGAGGGCAGATTTTGTGAGGACAAGGAGAAGGATGAGCGTTTCTGTCTCCTTGATGGATTTTTTTTAACTCTTCACATGCCATGACAAAGAGAACAAGTGGAACGGAGAAGATGGCACGTGAAAATGACTACATTTTAAAAAATTAAAAAAAAAAACTGACATTAACATTCAAAGACTGCAGAATCTTGATACATCCTAACCCCGCCCACGGGATTTGATTGACAGGTGGTGTGTGGGAACAGTAGCTCAGAAATACCACAGTAATTTGTGCTTAAAACTAAAGATGGAAAACCGAATTCAAAACAAGATCTGATTGCCATCTATCAACACCGGTATCACTATCATCAATCTTCCCGTTGTGAGAACTTTCTTTTTATCCTCGGTTTATTTTTCTTCACCGTGGCTCTTCTTTTTTTTTTTTTTAGCTACAACAATTTGTTCTACTCGTCCCCAGAAAGAAACAACACACATGACTTTTGCTCTGTGGAAGGGGGGGGAGATGAAGATAAACACAGAAAGGAGGCAACTCTTGAAAAAAGAAGAGAAGAAAGGCGAAGAGGAGGATGAAGAAGAGGCCTCTCGCTGTGTGTTTTAACAGCTGTGTGTGATGCACTCTGCTAAATGTTACAACTGTTATGTTGATGGGAATGTAAGAAATAGTTTCCAGGCAGTTTTCTCATCCCTAATTTCTTGGATTGGATTAGTTCAGGTCAACGTTCTGTCGGTGCATTTAGGCCGTTTGACATGAGAGTGTAAACGAGTGTAAATGCTCCACACACTCAGCAGTATCTACCTGTCTGTGGTGCTCTGCCTTAAAAATTCCTCCGCTTTAAATTTCAGTCGGGCAGATGGGATCTGCATTTCAGCTCAACATCTCGCCATCCTCCCTCTCTCCTGCCTGCTTTTTTTACTTTTATCCTTTCTTTTATCTCATCCGCCCCATTTCCTCCCTCATACTATCCTTCCACTCGCTCTCGAAAAAGAATGTGTTTTCTCTCTATCCCCGCCAGATATTCCTGTCAGTTTTTTCAGTTGTGCATTTGTCCTCTTGTTGACGTTTTTTTTTTCCAGTCTTCTCTAAAAAAAAAAAACGGTCAATGACAAACAAAAAACGAGAGAGGAGAGAAGAGGAGAGGAGGGAGAACGATGAAGCTGGGTGAGGCATTCAGGGTCAGGTTCAGTGTAAATCTCTCAGCCTTGTAAATGTGGAGAGCGGAGAGAATGTAAACAAACAGACTACAGCTGTCACACACTCATACGGAAGAGATGCGCACACGCACACACACACGCGCGCAAGAAGGAGGGAGGGAGTGAGAGAAGGATGGAGAGATGGTGGGAGAGAACAAAAGGGAAGAGCCGGAGGAAAACAAAAGACGAGGGGAACGTGCTGGAACCCTCACATCGACACGTTGTGCGAAAACACCAAATCCCCTCCGCAAACAAGCAAGTGCACTGCGAAGGCGGATTGTTTCATTTGTCAACACTCCCATTAATTCCAATCACACATCCCATAATTCGACTCTTCACTTTACTGTACATGCACAAAAAACCCCTCCTCCGCTTCCTATCCCTTCATTCTTGCGCTAAAATCCTACAATGCGAATACAGTGAAGGGTAATAGCTTTTACAATGATATGACATGCATAGTCCTCTTAAGGCATGATGGGGCCTTTATGTGCAGGTTTAGCGGCTGACAGGTTAGCGGGTTTAGTTAACAGCCAACGTGCCTGCCAGTGCAGTGGGGGGATTTGGGAGGGCTTAGCACAGAGTAGGCCACTGTTGCTTGGAGTGGTATGCAGCAGGCTTGGCAGAATTGCAATGCAGGGAAGTTAAGGGCTGTAGGGTTTTTCCAAGTTGTGTTGACATCATTTTTTATTCGGTGTGTAGCCAAGAAGAAAAGGATCAACTTCACACCTGGGATTAAGTAGCATGACAGATGATTGGATTGTAATAGGATAGCACTAAAACATATATTCAAGATGTAAACGGGCGAGGACGGATGTAAAAGTAGTGTTATTTCTTTAAACTAAACAGATTTTCTGATGCATGACTGGGGTTCTTGGATATACTCCTGGTGGCCTGGATATACTCAAAACTGGACCCGCACAGAATCCCAATATTGGAGGATTGTGCAAACTTCGAGACTGCATTTGATCCAACTCTTCTCCATGTTTAAATAATGTTACTTTCTGCAATATCGCTGCATGGCAACTTCCATATGGCTTTGGTTGGGGAAAGTTTGTGATAGGGACAGATACGCTGTACATAAACTGAAACCAGCTGTTGGATGTATGAAGTTGATCCACCCATCCCTGGGGGCCTCTAAGAAATTAATGGAATGAAGGAATGAGACTTGAAAAAAGGTAAAGTTGAAGTTTCTTTTTTTTTTTTTTTGCTGAATTAAACAGGATTTGGTAGCTCTCTTAAAATGGGGAAATTTGCTGCAAATTCAAAGTGATTAGGTATCTTAGAAAAAGCTATTTATGGTAACTAAAAATGTGGACATTAATATCTGGTCTGTGACTGGACACAAAGTCCGATATCCTGCTTTTAAATCCGACATTCTACATGTCCATCTATCACCCTACTTTCTGCATATAAGGCACAATGTTCCCTATATTGGTGGTGAACTTTGGCTTTGAACATAAACTTGGAGCTGTAGAATCATCCAACATGGACAAAATTCAAAGGGATACTTGACTAACAAAGACAGCGTGTTCACACACACACAGCTGGCACAGTCACGCAGTCCAAGTGGCAATAAATATCAACAATACACAAAGTTTTTGTGAATGCTGTCATCAGCAAGCAAATGTGTCTATGCAGAGGCGGGGGGTATAATTTGAGCCTTGAAGTGTTAAAGATCACCTTCCACTAATATTAGCATGTGGCCTCGGTAACCAAATGATGAAATACATGTGTTAATCTTTCCTAAAATGTTTCATCATCACTCCATGCCTGCTAGTCAGTGTTGTGCTATTCAATGAGAAGTTTCAGGAAAGATGAGATTTAGATTCACGTCAGCTTTGCACATTAAATTATCTTCGTAAACTCTTATCTCTTTAGTTGAGCGATATCCGCCTAATAATGACAGCTATAGATTGTTCATAAAATAAACACAGTTAAGATTGAGATTCAAAGTCCATTAGTCAGACTTACAAAAATCGAAAATGATATGCTTGCACAGGATGCAACCTTAAAGTTAAAACATTTAGAAAAACGAAACATGGCATACTTCAGATATATTAGATATTGCAAATGAAAGTTTTGGAAACCTTTCAAAGCTACCTTTCTTTATTCTGTGATACACATTTTCAAACCCCTGCCAATACTATCTTATATTTTGTACCAGACTTTCTGATGACACTGTATGATCCCAAGCATTATAAACCTCTTTTCACTGTGAGATTTTCTAGAGGTATGTGTGAAGCAGCGCGAAGGCTGCTAGTTAGCTAATGTGTGTGTGAAGCAGTGAGAGCGCTGTTCTCATGGGATTGTACCAAAGTGTTGTTTGTTCTTTACGCCTCCACTGGATAGCCAAAACCAGTGAAGGAGAACCCATAATTCTTTGCTGTGAGCAGTGCCTCTGCACATCCAATTGCATTAGAAGCCTATGGTAGAGGTGGAGGCTACTTGTGCCAAGATTTAACCTGATTAGATACAGATTCAGCCGTTCCAAAAGACAGCACAGGAGCCCCGTACCCATATCCTATTCTATTTCTTGTCTCGGACTTAGTGCTCACAGATCTGTAGTGATAACATGGCACATATGGCAATGACATACTCCATACTCAAAGCTACCAACAACTGAAAATGTGTGTTTTAAATCAGAGACTGAAATTTGATGGCAAAGTTATCGTTCCTTTCTTTCTCTTCTCTCTTTGTTCCTGTCCCTTTCCTTCTATCACTTCCTGTGCTCTTTGATATCTTTCTCCTTCTTATTCCTCCTCAGCCAGGCAGCCACCGGGTGTCATTTTCCCAATGTCCTTCTCTCCATTCCTTCCCTCATCCCTCTCTTCCTCACCCTCTCTGTGTCTCCTGCGGTGGTCTTTTTATCGGATCAGTCTCAGGTCGTCGCCTCTGTCTCTCATGTGTTCCATCAAGGATGCACCCCTCAAACACCCACACCCACACACGCACACACGCACACACGCACACGCACACCCACACACACACACACACACACACACAGTCTCTACTTCTTCCACAAAAGGTGAAGGAGGTATGAAAGAAGAAGTGTAGAAATAAAGGCAAAAAAAGAACAGATACATTTCAGAAAGGAGAGATCAACTGACAAGAAGAAAAAAACTGTGAGGAAGACTCTCTTTCAGCTAAATTATACATTATAGGCATGTCTGTGTCTGCCTCTCTCCTAATTTGTCACTGAGATCCAATGCAGCTTGTTGACATGTGTAGGAGATGTCGCTGCTCATGCTGAGAGCTTTTTGTGTGTCTGGAAGAGTGTTCGAGGATGCTTGTGTGTTTATGCTTGGAGCTCTCACAACCCCTCTTCCACCTCCCTTTTATTGCAGACACACACACACACATGCACACACACACACACACACACACACACACACACACACACACACACACACACACACACACACAAAAAAAAAAAAAAATATCCTGCCAAGGTTTTGGGTATGTGGGTAAATCTTTTGGCAACAGGGCTGCCAGCGTGGAGCTATGATGAATGCTGATGGCAAAGAGCATGGCCGGTCTCTGAACCAGTCACTCACACACACACACACACACACACACACACACTCACACATACACACAAACACTAATCAGATTCCCAGTGCGTGAGGGCCAAATGGCATCCTTCCACTGGTGAATGCTAATGTGACCAGTGGAGCTTGTGGGCTTGTGAAACAAGGATAGGGGGAGCCAGAAGAGATGATGACAAGAGAACATAGATGGGATTGATTATTGGCGTGTGATGCTAGTGTGTAAAAATGTGCATTCTTGTACAAATTGCAGCAAGTTTTACTTTGGTCTTAATTTGTGAGAAAGAATTAGATTTGGCTGCATGTGCGTCTTGCTGTACAGGTTTGTGCAGGTGTCTTGTTTGCCGGTTTGATTATTTCAGTTGAGCTGTAGAAGAATCCTGGAACATGATGGTATAAGTTGTTCAGATATAAGTGAGATGTGAGATGAGTATTGGGAGTGTGACATTGTTTAAATGCTGCGCACATTGTGCTTTTAGATATGTTTTGGAAGTGAAAGTATTTCTAATGAGCTGGAGGAAAATGCACAATGGAAAATTGTCCAAGTGGTGTGGTGTGTTCCTTCTTCGTTTCACACCAAAAAATATTGTACAACACATAATTTTCATATCATTACAAAAGCATATTGGCAATGATTTGTGTTTGCACTGGAAGACGCTTTCAGAACAAAATGAGTTTTGAGTGTTGTGCAAATGTATTGTTTACAGTGTCAGAACATTATGCAACAAGCTCAGATGATTTCTCTTAATATGCTGTACAAGCCAATCTTACATACAGATGGGTAACAAATATTTATGTACAAAAAAAAATAAAGTATTGCAGTGTTTTCCCTCTACAAGCATCCAACAGTTCCAAAATGTATTATGTCTCCCATTGAGTTGAGATTTGGTAACTGTAACAATCGTAGCACAAGATTCAAATCATTGTCGCACTGATCAAACCATTCAGTGATCCCTTGTGCCCTGTGCTGTTTCCACTTGTTTATTCATGTTTTTTTTTCCTTTCATTTGTCACCCATCTGTACGCATAATGTGATTCTAGTTTCCTTGAGTGCAATGTAGAACAGCTATAAATTGCTACTTACAGCGCTCAATGCGGTCCTCGGGGCTGGAGGATGTCTCTCGATCAGACAGGAGGCCTGACACCGCGAAGATCTTCTTCCCACTGTCCTCCACTGCTTTCAAGGCACTGCTGGGTGAGCCTCCAGGAGGGATCTGGGAACCGCCAAAGTCGTACTCTTTCCCCTCTGCATCAGAGTACCGCAGGTGGGGGGAAGCCTCTGCATCCAGGCAGCCTTTGAGGCGCTTGGCTGGGGTGAAAGCAGACTGATAGCCGCCCGGTGCCCCATCCCGATCGTCCGGAGGGGAAGCGAAAGGCCTGAAGGCGCCGACACCGCTGTGATTCAGCATGCTGATTGGCGAGCAGTCTAGGTTAGGTGGGGCGAACTGATGGTGGAGGTGGAGGAGGGATGGAGGAAAATCCCTGTTTGGGAATCCTGGTGGAACTGCACCTTGGCGGTGGTACATTGATGCAAAAGTGTAGGAACCATTGTTGAATGGCAAATGGACATCTTTCTCAACAGATACTGGGACGCCAAATGGACGTGGCTGCTGGCAGGGAATGGAGGCATCCCGAGAGGCTTCAGCAGTGGAAGCCAGGACCATGAGGGCTGGGGATGCCAGGGGATTGGGCAGGTAGGAGGAGCTCTCCATCTTGAAGGCTGCCCTGTGGAGGTCCATTCTGGATGGAAGAAAGAGGTCGGAAGGATTTTAGAAGGAGGAGGAGATGATTCCTCCTTAATGAGATTTGAGACAATGTCAAAGACCCTTGGGAAAAGGTCTCAGAAAAGAGCCGTTTGGAAGATAGAAGAATATTCTTGAAGAAATTAAAGAGTGGCAGCCAACATCAGTTCAGGTTAGCTTGAATTCAGTTCATTTCTCTATAGTGGAATAAAGTGAGTTAATCTTTCCCAAGCCAAATTCACCTTAGCTCAGTTCAGACCAGATCATTCCGTGCCTGGAATGTTCTAGGGTATGTTCAGTCTTTCACAGACTTCACAGTTTGGACTACTTTAGTCCTACTGGCAAATACAATGAATGGTCAAGATGAAGTTTTTCCTCCTGCGTAATAAGCAATAAATGCCTCCCTCTTGGAGAGTTTGATGGGTGTGTTGCCGAGGCCGACTGATCCAGAGACAGTGGACATCCGTAGGTCGTCAAAGCTGATTCCTCATCGTCATGTGGTTTCCAAACTGGAAGGACACAAAACACAAGGATGAGTATCAAGTAATTTTCAGAGTGCTACAGTGACGTTTAGAATTCATGCGGAGCCCTCGTAGCCAATCGCAAAAGAAAATCTACTTGTAATGCTTTAGTATGTATGACTAACAAAATGTAGTCTTGTTAGTCTCCACAAATTGTCATGGTGCAAGAACAGCTGTCTCACCTGTTAACAACACCGCATTGTGACCCCTTAACTGAGTTCTCCCCTAACAGGCAAAATGTGATGGGTAAAGATAATTACACTTTCTTCGGCGTCAATTTATTAGATGATTCGTGTTAAGATGAGACCTGCCCTTTGACAGAGTTTCCCTTGAGATTCCTTGAGGTTTCTGCTGTTTTCAACAGCTATGAAAAGATCTCATCTGCGCTGACATAGGTACTTAAAGCTCTTTTAATATCCATGATAAAAATTCAAATCCCTCTGCACACCCTTTCACATTTATCCGAGACCTCTTCATCTTTTCTTAATGATAGGTACATTTAGAGACAAGAGGTGTGCTGCTTTTTCAATGGACAAAGATCAATGTCTTGCCCTCAATCTGTATGTAGAGGAAAGGCTGAGAGCTGAGTGGAACATTTTTAATAAAGGAGACGCTGGAAGCCAAGGCTTGAAGTCAAAACCTTTGGGGACCGAGTGTTCTTAAGCGGCCACTGTTGTTGAAGCCACATATTCAGAACCTCTTGGGAAAAAGTGTCCTCAAGTTGACACTGTTGATCAAATCCTGTAAATCCCTGCCCTTTGACAAAAAGCCAAGAACTATTTCAAACCCCAAACTTCTCCCACTCCCCCCCCTGCCTTTCCTCCTGCTCTTTAAAAAACTTCTCCAAACTGTTTCCACATCACATCTTTCCATTCCAATCTCTACAGCCCTCCACGTCTCATCTCTTTCCAAATGTCCCCTCCTTGTCCTCCATCCTGCTAATCTGTCCATCTCCTCCTCCTTCTCTTCGTCCTCTCTCCTAGTCATCTCCTCCTCTCATCTCCCTAGCGCTATCTCTCCTCCCTCCCTCTTCCATCTCAGATCTCAGTCTAAGCTGCTTATTCCTACCATCTCCCAGGATCTTATTGGACCAGAACCACTTGTCTTAAGATAAGGACACACACACATTCACACATTTCACCCACACACACATATCTGATAAGAGCCCATGTGGCTCAATGTTCAGCTTGACACCCGACTCGCTGAGGCGAACACACTCCACACTCTTGCAGGCTATGCTACACTCTTCTATCTCTCTATCTAACCACTTTTAATTTGCCAATTTTTACTATCTGTCCTCCCTTTCTTTTTACATCGCTCCTGTCAATCTCTTCTCCTCCCATCCCTCCATCTCTTCCTCCCTCCCCCATCTCTCCCGCTCTCCTCTCCCTTGGGTGATTCAGATGGGTGATATCATATCAGACCTCTCCATCTGCCATCCACGAGCCAGAGGAAATCTGACTGAGTGAATAAATTAGCCGTACTTGACCTCACGACCCCGCGGCATCCGTGGCAGAAGACTAGAATCTCCCCTCTCGGGGATTAGATTGGAGCGGGCGATTGGCCATTCGGAGAAACGCAGAGAGGCAGCCGATGAAACGACAAAATAACATTTCAGAGATTTTTATCCCCAAAGGGCAATTTGAAGGTGGCTGGCTTGTTAAGCATCCAATATGTTAAGATTACAAGTAGGTAAAGACGTGCTTGTCCTACATGAGTGCTTGTGGGATTTTGTGTATCTTTCTGGATTAAAAAGAAATCAGATCCGTTTACATGCAAATACGTTATCGTACCTAATTTTACCTGAGTTTATTAAATCTGATAAAATCTTATGACATTTTGTACGGTTTTAAACAGCGCCATTCTCCGTCATATCCTCGTTAAAGGATGTAACTCGAAAAGGTCAAACGTGAAGTCATGTGCACACACACATAAACACACAACAAATACAAACTCACACAGTATCAAATAGCGGCCCGGCCGGCTCTAGACGAGCTTCAAAGCTGCGTTGACTACCAGCCAACATCAAAGGAGAAACTCCCTGGGAAATGAAAGGAGAAAATCTTTTATAGCTATCAGCTGTCCACAACACTCATTCAAATCAATTTCCAAACCTGATCTCGGCCTTGGCACGCTCCCCCGCCTCCCACACACACACACACACACACACACACACACACACACAACAACAACTGCCAGGAGGAAGGAGAGAGGAGAGCAGGGCCCAGAGACAGAGAGAGAGATGGGAAGATGTGAGATGTTTTACATTACCGCAAATGTACAGTAGACTAGTGTGGAGTGTTGAGAAGGGCTTACGCTAACACGCCTCTGGTCTGGACAGATGCCACAGAGTCACATTACACGCCTCTCTTCCTCCACCACCTCCTCTTCTCACCCGCTCTTCCCTACCTACCGCAATCCATCCTGGAAATAGCACCTTGAAAACGTAGCCGCAACTAAACTTCTGTCTTTCTTTCTCCCCATCCCTCTCTCTGTCTCTCAGTTTACTCCCTCTCCACCTCTCCCTCTCCCTCTGTCTTTCTCACTTTCTCGGCTGGTGTCCTCTCTCGGTTTCGCGCTGTATATCAGATCACGCTTTCTCCTGTATAACCTCTAAAGTAGGAGTGTGTCTGAGGTGTTGATAGCGAGGTAATACACTGATAAGTACCGGGATATTTCAATTTTATTATCATTACCCAGCAGGCCGAGGGGGCGGCGAGTGAAGGGCCGCCAACGTGAAGCAGCCAATCCAATAAGAGGACACTGGATATTCCCTTATAGGCCACAACAGGAGAGGAGAGGAGAGAAAACAAGAGCAGAGGACACAAGAAGATAGGAGAGGGTAGGAAAGGAAAGGCAAGGAAAGAGGAGATGAAACAAGAGGACAGGAGATAAGAAAAGCTGAGCAAAGGAAACAAGAGGAAAGAAGAGAATAGGAGAAAAGAGCAAATAAGGAAAGGTAAGATGAGGAAACAAGGGGAGGATATAAGGAAAGGAGAGAAGAGGGTGTGATATCAGAGAAAAGGGTACAAATCCCATGTCCCTGGGTGATTGACACAAGCTGGCTGCCTTCTGGCCTGGTGGTCTTTTGTGCACATGTGAGCACACACACACACACACACACACACAAACACACACACACACACACACACACACACACACACACACACACACACACACACACACACGAGGTGTGATGAGGCCTCTAGAAAGTGATACTGAGGAGCCGTTCAGCTGTCTCCCTGCATTTAACTTTTGTACGGATGCTTTCACATTTTCAAAATATTATTCTCCCTTGTGCAATTTACGATGAATCCTAACTCGACTTCTATCATCACACTGACAAAAGTGTCATAATGCTGCTTAAAGTCAGCGATGTTTTTCACCTTATCTCTAAAACAACAACCATAATTCCATATGACACACACCTATGCATGTCATCAATATGCAAGCGCAATTACATCTAACGCACACAGGCATAATGTCAGTCAGTGCCACTTACAATCCCATTTGCCACCGAGGGATACCACCCACACATTGCCTGACATCGGGTATATGCATTTTATAATAGAAAATGTCACAGGGGAACATTTACCACGCTGTCATAATTTGATTACAGTGGGCAAGAATGATACAGCTGTCGGCGCGATATTAAATACAAACAGCGAGGAGGGCTTTTCACGTCAAATCTGCACTTTAAGTGACAATGTTATACCAGTCGGCGAAATTGCGGTGTCAACAACAATGTGCTTTAACATCATTCTGAGGGGGGATTTCACTCAGGAAATATGAGCTGCTGAGAGGGGGGGGGCTGCCGCAGAAGTCACAGATCCTGTGTAAAATAATTGGTAAATGCGGTCACACACATTATTATTGTTGGTTAAAAATAATGATAGAGTGTTATATGCCTGTTGGAGAGCTCACAAACTAAATTTCAGGGGTTGGAGACATTTTGATGGTGGTATTATGGCTACAAAATATCACTTTAGGACACCAATGATGAGAATGATGATGGTTTCCAAATAAGGTCCCTCATAAAAGTAGACTAAAATGTTCGATTATCTTCCACATGTGACAGTGGACGGGAGAATTGGAGGAAAGAAACATGAGGATCTCTGAGTGTCAGGATCAGAAGAGTGAAAGGGAAAATGGAATCCAAATAACTACACTGGCGACAAAGAGCGCCTGTCTTATCGAAGCCTTCCTTTTTGTTGACTGGTCGGAATAAATCTTTTTCTTGCATGGACGCTTTGAGTGTGTAACCAACGCTTTTGCTGTTCCAACACGCCACTGAAACTTGTCAGGTTGAGTTTTCCAGTGTGTCTGCTGAGTTTCAGAGAGGAACGAAGAGGAATCCAATTTTTGTTATAAAAATGTCTTGTCGACTGTGACTGGTGTGTGTACGCACACGTCTGTGTGTGTGTGTGTGTGTGTGTGTGTGACTGCTGAGACTGTCGGGAAGCAAAGCAGCTGAAGTTTTTTTTTTTTTTTTAATGGAGACAGAGAAAAGCAGTCAAAACCGCAGGCCTGTGTAAACGCGCGTGTGTGTGTGCCTGTGTGTGTGAGTACACACTTCCCGGTCCGTGGGTATATTTAGAGATTGTTGACAAGCGTGAAAGTGCCACTCTTATGTTTTATTACAAGACAGGCCAAGCTGTGTCATTCATCTCATCTGTCTCTGGCGAAAACACACACATAATCACACACTGAATACACAGGTCACGCAGAGACAATTTGAAGAATTAAGTATTCTTTTTAAAAATCGCTCTTCGGCATATTATAACTTGATCGAAAGGCGCATTCAAATTATCTAAACACATGCTCCCATAACTGAATTTGATATTTAAGAAGGAGTGATCCGAGGTATTTGGTGTAAAAGAGAAAACAAAACTCTCCTGAGCACAAAATGTTCATGTTCACAGGCCTGAGACCGCAGTTAAAATTTACAGCCTCTGTAGTCTACCCTCAGCATCTGCCATCCTACTAGTCTGCACTTCTCCCTTGCTGTTCTTCACCCTCCCCTGAAAGGCTTGGCACATCTTACTTCAGGGTAATTACAGCACTGCACATTTTAAAAACTGTAAACATCAACTACATAAACATTTAATAAGAAAGTATCAACCCTGTGGACTACAATCAGAGCATTAATACAGGTGCCATATTTTTCCAGTAGAAACAATAAATACCATTGGAAAAATATTTTACTGTTAAAAAATATGTTTTTAGTTTTCATAGATGTAAGGCACTTATAATCATAGCACTGCAGCATGTTGCGACTGTCCAATGAAAATTTTACAACTCAAAAAATGCCAGAAATATGGCCTTGTTTTAAGATTCGGGATGTTTGTGGAAAATGCCATTAGTTTAGCCCAAGACTTGGACGAATTGTCTGAGACCACAAAAGAGTATGAAGACACATGTTTTCACTGGACAGCTCGGCGACTCTTCTCTCGTGATCACAGCGCACATGCACATCACTGCAGCTCACATGCATGACACGACTAAAACAGCACGCTGCCATGAAGTCAAAGACTTTGCTTTGAAATGAATGAAAATGAGCGAAAACACAAATGCTTGTTTTATTTTCCTGGATCGGTTTAGTCTTTGAAACAAAAAAGTAATGATATTTCACAAACCCTGCAGAGTGAACCAGACTATTCTGAAGACTTGTTTCACCGGCCAAAAGACAAAGAAAACAGTGCTATTTAAAATCCCGCTGTCAAATATTATATATTTGCCATCATGACACGTGTAGAGAGGGAAACAGAGAAAGTAAACTGCCTGTCTGTACCCTGTGTGTGTGTGTGTGTGTGTGTGTTTTAACATAAAAAAGCGTGAGCTGAGCTGCACACAGGTCCACTCTGTATTCCAGACAGACTGCGGTGTTTGTGCATTAGTCGGTGTGTGTGTGTGTGTGTGTGTGTGTGTCGGTGTGTGTGTGTGTGTGTGTGTGCGTGCGTGTCCGCATGTGTGTTTGCTGATGTCCGAAGCAACAGTCGATACTATTGAAATCTACTCATTCATGTCTGGCCATGAGGCAAAGCTCAAATGTCCTTGTGAATAAGAATCACAGCCATCTATCTCCTCCCCGTCCCCCTCTCATATTATTTGTCCTTGTCTTTCCTTTCTGCTGTAAAACCCTAATTTTGTTTCCGAATGCCTTTCGAATATCCAATCTCATGTTTCTCTCTCCTTTTCTTTCTTCTCCTTTTCTTTTTTTTTTCTTTTCCGCCCCGCTCTGATATGAAATCTGTAACCAGGTTATTCGCCTCAGTCAGCAGCTGCTGCAGTTAACAGGAGATACATGCATCAGCAGTGGAAAAAAAGAATATTACAGTAGGATTTAATAATATACAGACACACACATCATCCCGTGGTGGATAATGACACTTGGGCAATATTCAGCAACAAAATCAATAAGGATTGGACAAGCTTGTGCGAGTGAACATACAAGCTTTGTGCAGCAGTCAACTGATAACAAATATATTTTGGAGAATGTGTTTCTTAACAGAAAATACTTAAGACTAATTTGTGTTCTTCAATGCAATAAAAAAAAGAGCGACAATGTTTCAGTCATTCTTCTTCCCTAGACTCTCTCTATGATATCTATGTAATACTCCTGAAAAAAAAAAAAAAAAAAAAAAGCAAGAGGATTTACTTCTCAAATAAGCCTTTGTGATTTCAGAGACAGAGTCATGGCCGGCACACAAAAATCATTCTGGAAGTGGGCCCTGACCTGTGGCAGGGATTTCTATTCGTGGCAGCACCAGCGAGGCCCAGTTCAGCGGGGCCAGCTAATTCCTGGTACAGGCAAGGCTAAATGGGAAAAGCACACCATTCCATTGCTCATAGATTACCATCCAAAGAGCTTATTTTTGGATCATTGGTAAACCAAATCTCAGTATCTATGTTCCTTTTTTTGTTTCCCTGAAATGATGCTAAATAGACTTGCTTTGACGTATCTGGCTGCTGTCAGGTGCAGCAGTATTGGCCTGCATTCTAGACACAGGCATTTCTTTGTCATTTTAAAGCAGTGTAACTAATTAGAGAAGTCCAAAAATAACAATTAAACAATTTAATTAACAATAAATTCATGCTGCAATGGATGCTGTGACAAGCTTTAACACAGAGCCGAACTGAAGCTAGAAAATACACTCAAAAATCTGCTCTCGTGCCTCATATTTATCCCTTTACATTGAGGTCATAATACTTTCAACATTTGGCTTTTCAGAGACGAGGCACGCACTCACAAAACCCCTCTGAGCCTGACGGGTGACACCAGCGCCTCTTCACTGACCGACAGGTGACATAGCCCAGAGCTCGCCGTCTGTCCCGCAGCAGTGTGACTGAGTGTGTGTGTGTGGTACTGGCCGCCCTGCTATGACTCTTTATTGCTGTGCTGTGCCGGCGTGTACAACAGCAGCCACTAATCTAGCTGGCTGGCAGGCAGACAGGCGGCTGGCTGGCCGGTTTGTACTACAGGGCTGCATGCAAGTGCAAGCCAATTAGTTCAAGTTTAACAAGGAAAAACTGCTGCCAGGTACGCTGTTTTCAATCCCAGATCTTGCCGTAATAATCCTCCATTGTAGAGTTAATAATGATAACGAGAACAATGGGAAACATGTTTGATGCCTGCTGGGAAACGATGTGCTCTGCTCTGCATGGAAGCCAGAGGTCAAAGATACAGAAGGATGCTCAACCAACAACCAAATCTTGAACTTATCAAAAAGGCTGCCAAGCATACACAGTGATCCCAAACTGTGTGTGTGTGTGTGTGGACATGCACATATGTTCCGGCAGGTATTTCAGCAATGCTTGTATCGGTCTCGCTTGCCTGGATGGCCGGCCGGCCGCACAGAGAGAAATGATAAGTAGGCTACACAAATACTGCCTGTCTGCAATCGATGGACGCAAATGCGCCAACAGTGTCTTCAGGGGAGGTGTGCGAAGGAGGGAGCCGGGTGAATATTAGCTTATTTTCCAAGCAGGGAGCTTGTGATATGGCTCCGGGTGTAATTGACGAATGGTGGCGGTGGGGGGGGAAACCTGAGAGAGATATGATGTGGCAGGGAGGGGGCAAAGGTGGGGGTGGAGGGGGAGGATATAGACACAGAGAGAAAGAGACACGGAGCAATATGGAGAATAGAAAGTATCTGACATCCGACACAACTCCTCTCCCCCCATTAGGCTAATTCTTTGACTTTCTCTTGTTGCCGATAGCGTCTCCAAGTGATATTTCCCCCTATAACGGCATTACCAGAGACTGCCTTCTCCAATGCAATCAAACCATTAAACACAGAGCTGCACCCCCTACATGGAGTGATTTCCTTCCAATAGAAAATGACTGGACATGAGCTACTCCTCTTTCCTGTCATCAATAAAAGGAATCATTGGGTCGGCATGCATATTTGCAGGGCGAAGATAAACTGCAGGTCTGCAGCGGGGATCTGATTTGCTCAGCTTCTCAAAATAACCATCGAATTATGATTAAAACAAAAACAGGCTTTTCAAAGCAGCATTTTTATACATTTGCATATACTTAAATATGAAAAGAGAAGAATTGCTTTATAGGATTTAAAATTGCTTCTATAGACAGCAAAATACAAACAAATCTGACTCCTTCACATTTAAATGACTTTCATTCATGAAACAACAAAAAGAAAGCTGCTTTAAACCTGTTCTCCTCAAAAAAAAAAAAAAAAACTGCCAATAACTTCAACACACTGCACTTGAAATATTAGACGAGAAAGTGGCGGCGTGTGACAAACGCAAATACAAACTTTCCAACACGCAATATTGGACAAATCAATCATAATCGCCCCAAAACACAATCTTGCGTTGCGGACAGGCTGCAATTTCCAGCGAGGAGAAAACAAACATTCGGGTCGGTTTGATAAGCGAGACAGCCGCACAATATCCATCCATTAAATGATTGCATCCGGCTCTTCGCACTTAATTATGGTGATTATAAGCGCGATAACGAGACAACAATAACACAAAGTTTTTAGGATGCAGACCGCGCGCGGACGCGTTTCCGCTCCGAGGGGGCCCCGCTCCTCGCGTCTGCGTGTTCAAACACTTGTTATTTACCGGCGACGCGTTTATTTCAATTACCGTCTGCATGTCAAATTAGCTCTCGTATGTAGTGTTTATTAGCACGACAAAAATAATAATAAAACACAGGCGCGGGAGGAGGGGGAGGGGGAGGGGGAAGGGGGGATGAAGAAGAGAAGGGGAGGAGGGATGGAGGGAGGCTGAAGGAGCGGAGAAGGAGTTGCTTCTGCTTTTAATAAAGAATGAGGAATTAGTGCATATTGATAGGACTTAATAGACCGAGGGGGGTCATCAAACTAGTCGCGACTGAGCGATCCACGGTTAATTTACTATCGGTGTCATGTTATGGGAGAGGGGAGGAGAGGGGGGCGAGGTGTTAATGCGCGCGTCGTGACGCATTAGTATTCCCAAATATGAGAAATGCCCCCCCCCCCCTTTTTCTTTTTTAGGTGAGAATACAAACATAGAGGCCTGAATACACACGGATTTATGGTATATTTGTTCCGGGTGGTTGTTCAGACAGAGAAAATATGTCGGAGTGGAGAACATGTGGGAGGAGGTGAACCAACAAAAGTTACATCCGCTTCTTTCTTTTAAATTCTCCCTCGGTGAGGCGGCGGGAGGTGAAACTATGAGCGGCATAAATCACCAATCAGAGAAACAAAAAGAGTCAGTTCCGCTTTTAATTCTCTCATAAAAAAAACATCCACATGTGATGAAGATGATTTCTGACGCTGCTTAAAGATTATCTACGTCCCGGTACCGTGATGCTTAACAGGTTTCTTGATAATTCAGCAGGTGGAGGAAGTTTTTTTCTTTCTTTCTTTTTTTTTTTTTTGTTTCGCTTCTTCGGATCCGAATTAAAATAAACTTCCCTCCCTGCGGCCATCGATCCACACGAGAGGTGTGAAATGGACATTAATTTTAGTTCACTTCTGGCTGCGCAAAAGGAGGAGAGCGAGAGAGATCAATGGCGAGCAATAACAGCTGACTGCTGAGAGAGAGAGAGGGAGGGAGAGAGGGGGAGGAGGGGTGAGGATCGAAAACGCTGACAAATAAATCATCTTTTGCTACTTTTCCTCCGACCTCGACACTTTTTTTCCCCTTCCTCCTCTTTGCGCCTGCAGACTATTCCTCTGGGAAGGGCGGAGAGAAGGGAAGATGAGGCCTAAATGAATAACTTAGAAAAATAATCCAGAGCGCAGATATTTTGAGACTCTGAATTAAAAAAAAAACCGAGGCTATTATATTTATTTTTGGTTGAGGAAACAAATCCGCGGCTGGTCCGCGTTTTGTTGTTTTATTCAAACAATAATTTCTGGCTGAAAACAGGCGTCATTACGAGATGATTTATGTGTGTGTGTAATCCCAAAGCTCAGAGGCGCATCTCTGAATTAATACCAAAGACATTGTAACGCACGGAACAAAAACTGACAAATTAAAATACACTGAAGTTAGAAATGAAAATCTGATTTTCATTTTCATAGAAACATAACTATGAAAAAAAAAATCATCAGGCTTGCCTGCGTTCAGATGTGGAAATCCAAATGAATAGAATAGAAGACGGCGGCCTGTAAATCACTGAGGTCTGAAAGCTGAAGCGGAAAATGACAGAATGATACAGAAAGTGACAGGGTGGTGCGTCACGCCGGGTGGCAGCAGCTCACAATGAAAAACACGTTTAAAATAGTTTTTATTTTTTTTTAATTAATTGTGTGGGGGGAAATAAATGCAGCTTTAATTGTTCCTAATTAAAAATGGCTTTTTAGGAAGCGCCGGCTTATTTAAATGATAGTTTAAATTACATTTAACCCTTCATATGAAGCGATGTAACTGAAATCAATCGCTGTGAACTCTCATTAACATGTCATTAAGAACATTAGAATCAGACAGTGATTTGGACGCGTTTTATAAAAACCGCTTTCCTGCGTGGAAAGTGGAGAAATATCATCAAATAAATCCCTTTAATAATAATACTCCAAATGATTCATTCATGAATGCATTTACGGGTATCTGTAATATTGAGGGAAAGTGGCTGTGTTGCCTTTACTAGAGAAACGCATGTCTCATGCACAGATAACTACAGAGGAAAACAAAACAAAAACATGTTTTTGTGTGTGTGTTAATGACAAATATGCTACAAAATAAAACAACGGAGAGCCAGTGGACTGCAGACCGTCCCGTGTCTGCGGAGCCTGGTGCCATTGGAACATGCTGAAAATAAGGTGTTTCTGTAAAAAAAAAAAAAAAAAAAACTCTCCTCGACTATTTTTCCACTTTTATGAGATCATTACTGCTTACTAATGTGGAAGGTTGGAAAATACAAGCGCTCGGCTGTCCGTTAGAAGTCTGGGCTGCTTGATCCGACAAATCAATAAAAATCGATGCGGAGGGATTCATCACGCCGGGTTCACGGGATGTGAATGTGGAGTTTGTGATTTTTTTTTTTTTTTGAGGAGGAACTATAATTCAATCTTCACAGCGCGGTGAGTTCAATGACCCGCCTCGGGCGCACCTCCGCTCCAAACGTGTGTTTTTACGCGCTATTTATTGCTGGCAGCGAGACGACTTTTTAACTTGGAAATTACTACTAATAGCCCTGCTGCATTTTTCCCACACTACTAATTTTATTATTCCCCTGCTCGGAGTGTTGCGGCTTTGTGCGGCACTGCGCGCTGATCCGGGAGCGACTGCTCACTTGTTTGCTTCAGTGAGGTCCCTCTTTTTTAAAAAAGGGCATGGACGTGATTAAGTCTGAGCGGCAGCGCGAGAAAAAGAAAGGAAGGACTGAGAACACATTGGTGAAATATTTCTACCGACAATAAACGAGCAGAAGTCGTGAGTTCCAGAGCAACCGAGAGGAATAAAAATAAAAGCAGGGCTCGTCTAAAAACTTGAATTCATGGAATTAAAAAAAAACTAAAAACAAATAAAATCTCACTCACTTCGCCCACACTGCAAATAATATAAGGAGGAAAAACACAAAAAGTAGAAATAAAAACACACTCCTCCTTTAATAAAGAAGTGAGAGCTGTGTGCCAAAATAACAAAAACAAACCTGAAGCAAAACCTAAAAATATTAATCTCGACTTCATGCTGAGACACGGCAGACTGCAGAAAAGTCTAATGAAAAGTGAATGTCGCATCCGGTAACACCGGCTCAGCAGCGGCGGCAGCAGCGGCCGGGTCCTGGCTCTTGGGGGAAGCCGACTTTGGCTCACTGTGCTCGGCCATGAAGCTGCAAGGCCCCCGGGACTTCCTCTGGCCGGGCGCTGCTTATTTAGGGGGAGGATGTAAATTACAGTGGCTCCCCAGTTAACAGGTGTTTCCCAACTGTGTGTAGGCCTGTGTGTGCGTGTGCACGTGCGCGCCACGCAGCGAGTTGCTTTCTGTTTGAGCCTTGTGATTCTGTGTGAGAGGAGCGGACGCGCATTTGTTGCGCATTTAAGAGAACTTATATTCACACACGCTGGTGGAGGAAGGCTCCACCTCACACATCCTCTCTCTTTTATTCTAGTTCAGGGTTTAGTTTCTTTTCTTTTTTCATAGCATTTTGATCATTGTGTTTTTAATTTAATTTGGTTGATTCTAAGTAAAAGTTTAAATTCAGAAATTTAAAACACGCATTCATTTATGAAGAATGGTTATACCGTTTTTGGTTTGCTGTCCATAATTTCTTCGTTCATTTCTATGTTAGTGATTCGTTCCAATCAGCATCATCAGGGGTTTTACTGGATCCAAGATAACGGGACCAGCATGCGGCGGCTCGCCCTCACCATCATCAGCTTCAGTGCTCCAGAGCAGCGGTAACTTTCAGTGAACAGCAGCGACAGAACGAGTCAGCGGACTCTACCCCGCAGCTGTTTTCATGTGAACAACTTAAGGCAACTTTTTTTTTTTTAAATAAATGCAGTCAATGCAGGCCTGCTGACTGACGCTTGTTATCGAGGATCTGACGGGTAATGATAAGAAAAGACCTCAGCAGCTCTGCGGGAATAATGAAGATTCCAGTTTCTCTGGCGGAGTTGGATTGTGCTTTTGATTCCTTTGCCGAGATGTTGGCGAATAATTCAAGTGTCCAATCACTAACCTGAGAGGAGATAACCAGCCCTCCTCAGGAGCACTGCCTGAATCAATATTCAGAGTAGTAAAAAGTGGAGGAACTGGTCGCTCCGTCCGGCCGCGCAGGACGCTTGTAACGTCCTCCTGTGTGCTGATGGTAATGTATGCGTAATGACACACGCACGGTCCTGAAACAAGTGTTCTCAAGAAGCCACCTCAGTGTTTGGGAACCACGCGCGTGCACATACAAGAACAGTTCCTTAACGTTTACACACTCACGCGCACACGCGTACAAGTCCGTGTCCAAACGGAGACAGTCCGTGTCGTGACTTTTTCTATCTCTCTCTCTATATATTTTGTGTCTTTCTTTCTTTTTTGGGCGTAAAAAAAAAAAAGAAAAACGCCGCCGCGCACAGCGACGAAAGCGCACAAACCCCGAGAAAGTTTTACTGAAACGACTCGAGATCCGCTTCCAAAACAGAGAGAAGCGGCGGGACGCGAAAAAGGCGTGGAGGCACAAACTGTATGAGCTTCAAACCCTCCAACAACAACAACAACAACAAAAAGACAGTCGGTGTTACTCACCTCGCCGTGGCAGAATCCGCTTCTCCTGCAGACGACTCCTCGGTTCCCGGCTTCTTTTCTCTTTTTTTTATCCTCACAACAAACGGAAAACTTTTTTTTTCTGCGGAGTGGGAATCTCAGTAGCACTGGCCCTTCTGGCTCCTGCGCAGCGGCAGCGGAGATAACGGGAGGCGCTTTGTGGAAGCAAAAAGTAGTTAACACCTCCCTGTTAGGTTACCAAAGCGCAGCCCGAGAGGAGGACAGAGAGAGCGAGGGGGAGAGGGGGAGAGAGAGAGAGAGAGAGAGAGAGAGAGAGAGAGAGAGAGAGAGAGAGAGAGAGAGAGAGAGAGAGAGAGAGGCTGACTTTCCACAAACACACTGTAAAGTGGGTATCAATAGCGCAATCGCGCGTGCAGCCCCTCCGCTGAAACACCGAGAGGGACGATCAGTGAGAGCAGAGAGGAGTGAAGCCGGTGAGGCAGCGCAGGATCGCAGAGACGGTGGCAGGCGGCGGCGGTGGTGGTGGTGGTGGTGGTGGTGTGAGGGGAAGGGGGGTGGTGGGGGTCTCAACAGCGACGTGTGTGAGGCTTGAGCTGGGCTGCGCGAGGCTGAGCTGGGAGTGTGGGGGTGGATGGGGAGGACGGGGAGGGGAGGGGAGGGAGGGGTGTCCAGAGCGCTCCGAGGTGCAGTGCTGCCGCGCAGCGCTCAGTGACTGACTGACAGACACACACACACACACACACACACACACACACACACACACACACACACACACACCACCGCGCTGCCTTTTCTTAGTTAAAACACACTTTTATTTCATGCTCATCGCTTGTCAGTGATTTGAGTGAGAGCTTTTTATCCTCTCTGGGCAGCAGACTGCTTCCAAACAGCGGACTGCCTGCTTTCTTTCCTGAAAAGAATCTGGATCACTTTGTTTCCTCTCCAGTGTGAGAGAGGACCGGACATCGTTAGCATCCTACAGGCCCTTCTTGTGTCTATCGGTGTCTTTACTTAATACAGTAAATACAATCTACTGTTACTATATTTCATCTGTGACAAAGTCAATTCAACCTACACTGTGCGTTCATCCTCTAGTTCCACAAAATAATGAGTAATAGGGCGGAATTAAAGAATGAAAGACTGAATGTAGTTGTTACATTTCTGGGGAGTGTGTTGGTCCGTGTGCGTGTGTGGACGTCCCCCCCCCCCCCCCCTCGCCGCCTCTCCCCTCGGTCTGCTGTTTCGTTCCCCTGGGTGATTTCCACTGCGCTTTGTGCGCAAAGTGAATGAATTATCCCCCTCCTCTCCCTTTCGCTCTCCCTCTCCTCTCTTTCACCCGCTGGAGAGACTGCTCGCCATACAGCCAATGAAGTCCACCTCTTAACAAAAAGAGGTGGACTACAGACACTCTTATAAAGTGCGCACTAGAGACTGAAGTTAGTGAGACAGAGGGAAGCTCAGCGCACAGCCGCCGCTGTGTGGGAACGTCCCGGCACCGATCAGCCAAAACGCTTCCACGACGTTTAAATATCAAGGGTGAAAGGTGCACTGTGGGAAAAGTCCTCCACGTAGACTTCCAACAACCAGTGCGCTATCTGATGCGTTTCACTCGCCAAAATCAGCTGTTAGGTCGGTCTCGGATCATTTTGCTGGAGATGATCTCGAGCATCTATGTTTGTTTTTAATTCATCATTTTATTGATTTTTGTGGAGTCTTTGTCTCAATTTGGACTTCACTAGGCTCAATTCATTCTGTGTAAACACATACATTTCCGTAACCACCACCGCAGCACTGACAGCTCAGTGCATGCACACACTCTTTCAGTTTCAGTTGGTCTGGTTCAGTTTCATCATGGCACAGTAAAGACGCACAGCTCATTTCTGATGCACACACGAGTTTTACCTCTAATAATTTGCTGGAGTGTTACACCTGAAACATCTCCGGTTCCGTGGACAGTTACAGGCCCAATAATTTGGGACAGTTTGAGCAGTGGACACAGTACAGCAGTGTAAAGTGTGTGCTCGGTGGACAGGGCGTGTGTCACACTGTGGGGGAAACACAGAGAGACGAGGAGCAGAGAAGCCTCTTGTCCCCTTGTCTTCCTCTGCACTACACCCCCCTGGTGGTCACATGTGGAACTGATCAATAAACTACGAGCTCTGGACAAACTTTTCTCCTCAATCTAACTTATTTTGGGTTAGTAACTGAAGAAAAATAAGTGCTGCTGTAGGGGAAAAATTATGCTTTCATGCTTCCACGCTTCCTTAGAGTTCGGGATTATAATAGTATATATATATATATATATATATATATATATATATATATATATATTATATATATATATATATATATATATATATATATATATATATATATATATATATATATATATATAAACCTGGTGGGAAAACTGACCTAAGGTGGTTCCTACAATAAAGCAATTATGGATTTATATTAACATAACTCTTTCATGAGAACACACTCAGGTCAGGCTGATCAGAACATGTGAAGTCAAACCGGATGGTGACATTGGCTGCGTGAGTTGCATATGTCCACCTAACAGCAATTTACTGTGGTCAGGACACTTGGTGGGAATAAACAATTGTAGATCCACATGACTTTTGACCAGTAGGATTAAAGTATGGACGATTTTCACGAGAAAGGAAACAAGATATGAGGACTCGTGACACGGGGGAATAACACAATTCACAAAGAAACCATTAAAAAGCTTCAGAATTAAAAGCCCTGAAAAGACTTATTCACATGGTCTTTAGACAGCACATTCTGTAAAGGTCGGGGAGGACTCTAAAAAATAGTTAACAGCTTTAGTATCATCAGATAAAAATGTCGAACCCTGGCTGATAAGAAGGGGCGATACACGATATAAAACCCTTACTTAGTGACATCAAAACTCAAGTCACTGAACGTTGCTTCGGTCAAATGAGCCTGAAATCAACTATCTGAGGTCCAGAATGATAATTCAAAATAACGTAGTAAACACATGGCCTTCTCATGTTGAGCCCATCTAATATCTCCCACCCACAGTTCATCATACACGATGTGTGATGGTTTTCTAATGGAACTGACACTTTGAACTGGTCGCACTCTATAATGTACCAATGTTTTAGGTAACAAAAGCGTGGGAAAAGTGAAGAGGGTCGTGTGTGTGTCTGTGTGTGTGTCTGTGTGTGTGTGTGCTGGGTGGTCTCCATACACATGAGGAGCAGTAGCAGTGCCATTAGTGCTGTGTTGTCTTGCTAATAGGCTCAGTTTGGAGTCAATGGGCTGACTGAGGAAGAGGACCATCCATGTATTAGATCCCTCTCCATTCAAAGTCTAATGCCACCCTTTAGCCCAGCCCCTCTGATGTTTTTAAATGCTGCCTCTGTGTGTACTGACTAGGAAGCACTTTGATAGCACTTGTTTCACTGCTGAGGCATCTGCACTGCTGCTTTCCCCCTACTCTAGAGAAAAGACAGTCCCCCTGCAGAGGTGGAAGGGATACTATAGATGTGCTTAAAGGAATGTGAGACATATGGAATATTTAGTGGGCAGGTTCACCCAAACAGTAAATAACCTCTAGTGGTATGTAGCTATGGCTATGTGTGGTATGTAGATGATTTAAATTTGACTTGCCTTGTGGCATCTGCCTCCACACTACCACACTGATGGATAAGAATGGGATTTTGCCTATTGAAAGAACATATTCCAACAGGAGTAGCTTTATAGAATCAGTGTCTTTAGATATGGTTTCTGCTTCGCTATGAGCAGGTTTCATTGGAACTACTTTGTGTTGACTGTTTTCTGTGGAATATCTATAGATGTAAACCAGCCAGATCTCATTAATCTGAGTGCAAACAACGCAATTTAAAACTTTCAAACCAAGTGTAGTGCATACACCCAAGTCCAATTTTGCTGGTAGATTATATGCCAATCATTCAAATTCAGATCTGATCCAAAGACCCACGTCATCATGGTAATAAAAAAAAAAAACATGTTTATCCTAGTTTGGTTAGGGTTGCAATGTTGTTACGAACGTGACTAAATATAAATGTTGACCTTTGGTTTCACAAGGGACACAAACACTGTTCTCCTAGGTGAAAACCCTCTGTAAATTTGATCGAGCCATCAACCCCAAGCGCCAACATGCCTGCACATTCTCGCTCTTGGCCTTCATGCTGCTTTCTACTGTTCTCTGTTTTCTGGCTCGTTAGTGATGTCGAACATGCCACATCAGAAAAAACAAAACAAAAAACAAAAACACAACAGAAAGGCAAACTCGTCTACTGGCAATGGGAAAGAAGTCAACCACCTATTCTTAGCCAGTTTGCTTGTCTTTAAGAGACCTGCATTTACACACTTATTTTGGTGTAAAAATGGTATAAGTACCGGTAACTGTAATAAGTAGGAGGTTCCTGAAAGCAACAAATGTCTGAAAAGCCATCTTCTCCTGCACTCAGAACTCCCCTCGCACAAGAGTACAACACTGTGTGTCATCTGAACCAGGTTAACATCGGGTCTTATTCTGTTTTTCAGCAGATTTCTTCTCATCCATCAGAAGTGAGTCATGTCCTTGTGTTATGAAACCCCTGACATCTCCTCGGAAATGACAGAGTGATAATGAAAAGCCAAGCTGACAGCGGAGGGCCGGGGCTGCCCTCTTGCTGCCTGCTTTCACCCCTGCTTGGCCGGGTTTATCCTTAAATGGAATTCCACTTTTTCAAAACTCTGAACTCTCAGGGCTGGACCGAGGCGAGTCGAGTGGAAAGGGTGTGACAAGCTGTGGCTTTCTGCTTTGTTTGTGTTGCTTGTCGGCTTGGCTATTGGGCATCCTCTTTAAATGGTAAACCGTAGCCATCAGGAGGGGAGAAAAGGTGCTGTTGCGTGGACAATTTCAGCTTTTTTTTTAGCTGGTTGCTGTACATACAGCTTAAGATGAAGGCTTCCTAGTAGGGACTCCATGCCTATTTTATGGCTTGAACCTGTAATCTATGATATTTTAAAGCAGCTCAAACTTGACCCTGCCTACCACCCAGTGACTAAAGTAATACCCTGTTAGGTCCTTTACACCACGTGGGACTTAATTCCTTAAACAAACCATGTTTGAGTGTGATTTACAGCTAATCTGGACAGGCGACGGTCATTTCTATCTTTCCTTTAATAATTTACGATTGTTGGAATTTATAGCAGTGGCTCCCCAGCCGTGCATGCCGCCAAATCCATATGTCTGTAATATAATGAGATTTTAGCGCAGCGAGATTATAAATTATGGTGTGATTTGTTCTCTCGCTGTTTTGTCAGGGCATAGCCTTTGAGTGTGCGTGTGTGTGTGTGTGTGTGTGTGTGTGTGTGTGTGTGTGTGTGTGTGTGTGTGTGTGTAGCTTGGGGACATGGCTGGCATTTGGCTGCCACGACGCTCTAATTGCTGACGTACACACAGATAGATGGGACCTGATGGTTGGTGTTGCCACTGGAGGGAGGGATGAGAGAGGAGACAGAGGAGGAGTGAGGGACGAAAGGCGAGGAAGAGGGGAGGACGAGGAGAGAGAAGAGGAATAGCTGACTGGAGGAGATGAGGAGGGGAGGATGAGGAGAAAGAGGGCATCGGTGGATGGATGGAGGAACAAGTGAGGAGAAGAGATATTGTCTTGTGGCGGGAGACACAGCTGCCAGCAGCTACATGGCCCAGCGGTTAACCACAGTGAAGGAGCCACATTTAGAGAAAGGGAAGCAGAGAGACAGGGAGAGGAGGGACACAGACTCAGCCACATTCATCTCGCTCTCAGATCCGTTGCTCCAGGGAGCTGTTGGAAAATGAAGAATTACATGGCCCTGATCAGATTACATTACAGAACAAGTGATTACATGCATTTGACTCTTGTACAAAAGAACAAAAAAAAATGAAGGGAGGGAAAGGAAACATACATGATCTGATTAATTATGTAATTATGTGGTATTTGTTCTGGCTATGATACATGGGCAGTGTTCTGAGGGAAGGTAGATGGGTAAATTTCATCAATGCCTCACCGCTTGACACGGAAAGCTGCTTTAATATAAATGTTGATTTTGTGCCAGTTGTCACTTACAGACCTGACTGCTACTTAAAAAAATATTCTCTGTCATTAGATTTGGTTTGCATTAAGAAAGGAGAAGAAAAAGTCATGATGCCTGATGAATAAATAAATCTGAAGAAAACAAAAAACAATGCTGAAATGCTCCAGAGTTTGTAATTGATGGGTTAAGATGTATTTTCAAATTGATCACCTAATGAATTTGGTGAGACTTATAAAAAAAAAAGCTTTATTATAACTGGTATATCCAATTTGTTATTCATCAAGGCCGGGCTCACACTACAGGAGTATCAGGCTGATTTAACCCCGATTTGTCACTCCCAACAATTGGGGTATCCAGACGGAGAGCTCGGTCGGTCCTGCAGGTCGGCCCAGATTATCTTTTAATGTGATGTTAAAAATATTCTATCATTATATTTGGTTTGCATGAAAAAGGGGGAGGGAAAAAGTCACACAGATCTTAAAATACTGTCTTTAAACCTCAATGGGGCCACACTGATGAATATCAAACATGCCTGAAATATAGGATTAAAAAGCTGGACAACCACAATTGTCATTACGCCAGTACTTTCACAGAAGCCAATGAGAGAGATATCCCAGAGCAGCATACTACTGCTGATAGATAATAAAACCAGCTGTCATCCCTGTTCTAATTTCTTCTGCTTCACTTTTCTTTCTCACTGCAAAGTATTAACGTTGCTCTACGTCTTTATTTGCTTACATTTGAGATCACATGAGAGAGACCACGCCAGGTGCTCCATTGCTCCCTCTGGCTGTGAAAAATCTGCAAAGATCGTTTTATGTGCGTCATGAAGCCTGTTTTACCTTCAGCAGATTGCACCATTTGCTAGCATTTGTATGTTTAATGGTAATGATAATTGGTAATTGCTAAAAATTCAGAAAATTGTTCATTAAAAACTTGACACTTGACATCATATTGCTTCTTTTGTCCAACCAACAGTCCAAAACCCAAACTATCTTCATTTACTATTATTAATAACAAGTTGAAGCAGCAAATCCTGAAATTTAAATGCACTGTATGTAATTCCTTCCTTACTGAGGGGTTTCTCATTGGAAAAAAAAATAAAGACGTAAGTAGTGTGGTGATGTATGTTGTCTTGTTAAACACCCACAGCTGCTGATGAAAACCTGTCTACCTGGTACGCTCCCAGATGGGGCAAAGTTTTCAAATGTTTTGTCTCTTTTGCCGATTTCCCTCCTCACACTCTGACTGTCTCGCAGAAGTTGTAGCAACAGGCAACCAAATGAAACACACAGTTACCTAGAGTAAACCTTCTGTGGGTTTGAACCTTGTTGGAAACAATTGGTATAATGTAAGTACACAACTCAACAAGATATATAACAAAGGGCTAGTCATTTTTAGAAATTTGAATGTTACATATTATATAAGCGTTTCACCTTTTTTCGTCTTGAAAAACAACTGAAATAACTGATTATCAAAATTGGCCAATAATGCTATTTTAATCAACTTTAATCATCACATTGTTACAGTTGTAATGGAATCAATTAAATACTGAATTAAATGTTAACTCATGTTCTGGGCACATGAAAATGAGAGTTCAAATGTACTTTTGCTCAGTGCCAAAAATAATATTGTGTTTTAATTTAACAAATTAACAGACAAAAGATTGAAGAAATCCAACTACCTACCATTTTACACAATTAGAAATGTAAAGTATTTCGGGGATTTCCTCTACATATTTGAAAGACGGCCCATATCCACTGTTACAATACAAATACGAACACATCCATATCCGTGGATGACAACAAAAACAACAATATCAAAATATCCGAAAATAATACTGGTGCAAATTTATGGGTTGAAATATCGTGTTGGCTTGAAGACCGGGAACGATCAGAGTGTATTTCCTCCCTCGTCGCCCCGGTCGCTCCATCATCTTCAAACATCCACGGGGAGTGACTTGTTATTTGCTCTGAGCTGTCTGCATGGTTTGGCTTTTTGATTAGAGAGAGGCAAAAAAGAAAGAGAGCGGGAGACAGAGGGAGAGAGCACAGATAGTGAAAAGAGAGACAGTCTTCAGGCACATGTCAAGCAATGTCACAGATAATCACACATCGCCTTAAAATAGCTTTGAAAATGACAGTGTTGGGGGGTGGGCTGGGGAGGGTGATGTTGAGGTTTAGGGGGGCGTAAGAGATGTATCGGAGCACATGTACCATAATTAAAGACTAGATAAAGTTAATTTCTGACAACTCCCTGGGGGAACATTTATCAAGGGCAACATATAAGTCTTATCTGTGGAAAATAAGAGCAGAGCTGGGGGGGTTACATGACAATCTAACATACATCTGCTTTGTTCTCTGAAACAGAGATAAATATAAGGGGGGTGACTGCAGTGACAGATGGAGAAAGAGTAATTTCCTCAGTCAGTCAGGTGAAGATGGTTAGGTGGCCTCCTTCTATCATCATCTACCCAGTAAAACCAGCCTATTTCATAGTCCACATAATCTCCATATTACTGCTTCATCTGACGCTGTCTCCGCTACTGCTGGGGTGATTACTCAGACCATTGCAACGAAGTCCATTTCTTTTTATAACTAAAGGTATAATATTTAACATTTCCGCATATAAATGCCGGAAAACGACTAGGCCATTATTATATATTTAGTTGAGTTGTATACCCCAATATTTGCATCAATGTTCAAACTGAGAGAAATATTGTGTCTTATTCATGGTAATGGTGCATTTTGTATTGTTGCTATGACTTCCAGGTGAGTCAGGAAGGAAGCAAGCAAACGGGACAAAACGCAACATGAACATACTTCATGTCTTTTGTTTTCCTTGTTTTGATTGAGAGACCTCCTAACAGCAGAAATGACATACTGTGTGCTTAAATAATTGTCTGGCAGTGTTCACAAAATCTAAATCTGGGGTTTGTGTCTTTTACATTGGCATGGATGTTACGAAGTACATCCACTTTAGGGCAGTTCAGAGTCTACAGTAACTGACAACAACTATCATGGCGACTGTAGAGAAGGCCATTAAATACACCGCGACACACTGACAGAGAGTTTGCAATAGAATCTTTCATCTTAACTGTATAAAAAAAAAAAACAACTTTTCAAACAATTGAACTTTTTTCTGAAAAATGGCCTCTGTGACAGCACATGTGGTTACAAGATTTCCCTTTGCTTCAAAGACAGCATTAGGTGGAACTGACTGTGAGCATTTGTCCACTGAGACCACAAGCAGGAAACAACAAAAAATGAGGTGAGGTGAGGTGAGGTGAGGTCTGTTTTACTTGTATGGCAAAACCACTGATAACCACTGAAATCTCAGTCTGTGACATGTTGAAACATAGTGCAGCATTAGCACTGAAGAAGAAAAGAGTTGGCTAAAGTTTTCAACAATTACAACAGTAGCCATGATAAGTGACACGTCACACCAGACAAAGTAAGGATGTAGCACCAAAAGTGTATTGAATTGAGCATGAGTGAGGTTTCCTTTCAAAGTGAGCTTGAATGTTACTTGTTTTGCTCGGACAGCTTGGAAACATTTTTCAGTGGAGGAAGTTAAGGCAGCTGAAACATTTTCCACTTGTGATAAACAGTGTCAGCTGTCAATTTAATCATAAAAAAAAAAATACAAATACGGTGGAATAAACAAATGGCCCAGAATTTCATACCTCTAGCGGCCACTTTTATTTTTTTTTTCTTGGAATGATTTGCCCATCCACTTTACGGCCGCTCGGCAGAAGCTGGTAGTTAAGCTAAAAATAATGTTTATTCCTGCAGACGTTTAATGGTCCGTCAAATGGGATAACAAGGACGGCTGATTTGTGGGTCTTTCTCTGCAATTACCCAGCCTTCCTACTTCCTCCCTGTTTAAATTAAACAAGCCATTGATTTTATGCTGAATATTATTGTGCCATATTCCTCGCGAGCGCTTTTGATAGAGATATGGAGTGATTGGACTCAGACACACTATAAGGAAGACAGACACATGAAGCAAAGCCAAGGGGGAGACAAGCAAATGGGAGACTTGCTTTGTTTTTTCTTTTGTAACATTTTAAATGTACATTTTGTAAACCGATTCATACTAAAAATCTTCTCTCCTTCACACCTACAGACACACATGAACACACAAACACACAGATAAAGAAACAAAAGGATCACATGTAACCTATATTCTCTCTCTGCTTGGACCGTCTTCTTCAAGACCGACATTATGACAATTCTAGATAGCAAATTAAATCTTTTGTCGCACAAACTCAGAAATTCAATAGATTTCTTTTCATCTTATTCTGTCTCTGTCAAAGTACTGAGGAAGAAAATGTGTTATCACTCAACTGACAAGTATGTATCACAGAAGAATATATTAAAAAGCGTTCAGACAAATTTCGAAACTGGACATCTTAGTTCTAGAGATTTGATTGGTCCAACATCTCAAAATGTTTCGGTGCAGCTGAACAAAGCCCTCTACTCTCAGAGCTGCTGCAGAGGTCAGCCATAAGTCATGACTAGGACAAGGTTTTCTCTCACATTTTCTGTGAAATGAATGTAATATTCTTTAAAGATAATAAAGGCGGTGACGTTTGTAGTACAATATAAACGTCACCGCCTGACTGACACTTCTTGTATAATGTGGCTTCAGTGCAGCACACGGCACGCTTACGATTTCTGTACCCTCTTACGATGCTTGCGGTAAATTTGATTCCCAACAAACAGGCATGTTTTTGCCAAAGCTCTGTTCTTGCATTTTAATGACTACCCGTTGCATCATGGTGAGCGAGAAAAGATGTGATCCAATATCAAGTTGGGCCAAAGGGAAAAGGGGACGAGACAGGCGCATTAAAAAAAACAGCAGTTGCACATTACAGTTTGAGCTACAAATAACACAACTCTTGCCCTGTGTACTGTAGGTCAATGCAAACACTTACTACAGCGAGTAATTCGGATTTCTCTTCCACTGTGTTAGTCATGCTTCTGCAGACAATTATGTTTCACTATTGTGTTTGAAGGAAAAACGAGATCACCTTTGACAGGTTCATCATGGAGGCCTTCTAGAGGCATTGTGCCTGACTTGGCAGCCTGACAGTCAACGACTCTATTAGCCATGTGTTTTCATCCAAAACACAGGACTCTGTTCCCCAGGTTTCTAAGCACATGCACCCCGAGCAGACGCCGCAGTCACTAAGGAGTGAAGATTACACAGAGAAGTCAAGTGACAAATTCAAGTGGCCAGAAGAAATATCAATTCATTTAGGACCAGTGAGCAGCAAGCCAGCTGTCAGAGAGAGAGGGAGAGAGAGATCAAAAGGGCTTACCCCCAATATGACAGATGCATTAGAGACGAGAGCAAGACAGTTAATTTTGTGTGTCTGAGTGTGTGTGTGTCTGAGTGTGTGTGTGTGTGTGTGTGTGTGGGTGTGTGTGTGTGTTTATTCTGGAATCTCCAGTGTGTCTTCAGCCAGTCAAGTGGTTAGACCCATCCATTGTGTTTTAGAACAACAAAGAAAGATAAATGTGAACATGGTGAGCTCAATGCGGAATGAATCTCTTCAATAGAAAATCCACCCAGTTAGTGTTAACACTGTGAAAACACAGCCACCGGGCATGTGCCTTACAGGCTCCATTCTTAGTTTTTGTATAGTGTGTAAGCCTTATTCTCACGTGGAACTGGCACAGTAATATAATGGAATGTGATATCCAGGTATTGCTAGTGCAGTTACAAATGATTTTTAAAAGGATCAAATTGAAACATCGACAGCAAAAGGCTGAGGCATCTTTGCTCCCGATGATGCAAAGACACCTCAGCCTGATCAGAGTGACATGAATTGAAAAAAAATTCGACTCCTTGCTTATTTTAGTAAAACCAAAAAAGTGGTGTGTGAGACATGAGGTGAACCCTGTCCTTAAAAATCATACGCTTTGTAAGACGTTACTTACACCCTTTTTGAAGCTGATACAATCGCTTTAACTGCTAAGACAAAAGAGCTGGTGTGCACCCCATCTAAAGTGGATGCACAAGCTCACCCGCACATTACAGGTGTAAATAATATCTTTCCAATCAAATTTGTGATTTTGGGGCTTCCGGAGACTTGTATTACACTGGACATAACACTTTTTGTGGTGCCTACAAAGCATCTACATAGCTGCTGTAGCTCCAATATGTAGTCACATTTTTAAGGATGTGCAGAGTCTATAAGTTAAGGTAGATGTAACCCCTTCATTTAAACCCTGGAATATGGTTATATTTATATATATATATATTTATTATAGTTATATATGGTTATAATATGGTTTTTAATGACATCTAGAGGAAGATCAGAAAAGAGTTGCTGTTCCTTTGTGTTAAAAGATGCTCATTAATGTGGTTGCAGGATCTATTCAGGATCCACGGGTGACGTGATCCTCCATGGAGGCTTACCTGCGGAGGTATTCTGGGCGCATCCAACCGAGTGAAGAACACATCGCAGGTCCAGAACATGCTGAAGGGATTGTAAATGCCTTCTGTCCCGACAGAGCTGGAGGACATGGTTTGGGATAAGGACTCCTGGGCTCCGGTCACCATAGGCCAACCTGGAGAGCAGTGGAAAACCAATGCTGAAGTGAATATTAGCTGGTTGATTAATGCTGTTTTTAATGTGAAATGGTATTCCATCGAGCTACATTGTTGCAGAATATACCTTATTTAGTCCTGTTCATCCATTGAAATGCATTATATGTAAGTCAATCCATAGTTTATTGATCCTCACCCATGTTTATAGCATTCATCTTAAATAGGAATCAGGCCATAGTCTAATCCATGTTTTATAGTTAACATATTGTCATTGTACTAAACATGTTGGTCTATAATGGCCGTGTGATTGAAATAATAGTAAAATCAGTGCAACACTGCCTATAATAGGAATGGTGCTGCTTATGGCTAAATCAATATTCATGTATATATTAGGCCAATATTTTGTGAGAGGCAATTACCGCTGTAGTGAAATGGTGTCACTGTGTGTGAAACAAAATGACTTGGAAGTGTGGAACATTTTGATTAGGCCTTTTCAAGGTGATCTCGGGACATTTTTATGTGTCACTTCTTCCCTTCTCTCTCCTCCCGTCTCCCATCTTTCTTTGATGAAAGAAAAGAGGTGTACAGATGTTGAAGTGTGCTGACATGTCCTTGTGGAGGGATTTCAACCATGATGCTAATAACAATAATTAGCTCCTAAGTGTTTGCGGAGGGGGAGGTAGATACATGAATATTCTCCCATTGTGTGTGTGAGTGAGTGTTCCAGGACAAATGGCTTCCCCGTGTCTTTTTAAAAGGACAAATTAGCCATAATTGCTTGTTTCAGAGGTCTGCGGATGAAGGAAGCTTTTTGCTACTTCATTATGCCCGTTTTAACTCTCCAAGATCACACACATATAAACACGCACACGCAGTTAGACCATTGAATCTATTAACAACATAATATTGTGACTATTTATGAGCAACATAGCAATTAAATTGGATCAGACTACATTTATTTCATAATGAAAATTGCTGAGTTACGAAGGAGAGCAACTGGAATAGCACTGAATGCAACTGTTTATGAGTAAAACTCCTATTAAAATGATTAGATGTTAAAATTGTTGAGCTAGCACAAGCAAAGAATCGCACTATGTTTAATTGAAATAAATCGACATTAATACATTTCATCCTCTACTTGTACTAAATACATAGGGACTAAATCCATACACCACTTAAAGCAATCAAGGGGAGGACATTTTCCGATGTGCAAAGACAGACTCTCCCTTCAGCTTTGATTAGTGTAACAGTCCGTCTTTCTCGGCCGTTAGATATTTGAGAAATTATTATTAATAACAAAATAATTTCCACAGATTAACCCCATTCTGGCATTATTCTTGATCTCCTGGCCTTTAGGAAATTGATCTGGGGAAAGATTGATGGCTCTCCTGCTGTTTTAAAACGTTTGTCCTTGCTGGTCTGTTTTTTTCCATTCGTCTCCTTTTGTACCAGAATTACGTTTCCAGACGTCTGTTTAATGATGCAGATGTATCTCTGAATGTGACATTGAAACAAACTCCAAGTACCTACATGTGAGATTTTCAGCTTTTTTGTTCACCTATTAGATATTACAGTACCAGCAACTGAGGTCACATACACTCCAATCTCGCCACACAAAAGATTTTGATTCACTTTCTATGTGAACGAACCATAACTGTGTCATGGCTTTATTGACAACAAAGAAAAAACTGTGCCGACGAGCTACAGGGCTGCATCCAGCCAGAAAAGAACACTGTGTCAGAAAATTAAGTCCCTGCAAGACAACAAAAGGGTCATGCAGCATAAAGGTTAATTCAATTCAAAGGGATAATTGATGTTCATAAAATGCAAACTGACATGTAAAAAGTATTTTTTTTTTGGCACTTGACATCATCTCAGTTCTCCCCCTGAGGTCTTGTCCCTTTAGCCTATAATTTTAGCTTTGCAGGTCAGTGTTGAGTGTTCCCTGCTTACACAACCAGGAGAAAGGTGATTTTTGGATGTGCTGCCATCAACACAAGTGTGTTGAGCCTAATAGACAACGAGAACATTGGACAGCAGTATTCGCTGCCCTCATTATCCACAGGGTGAAATGAAATGATTTTTTGAGGTAAGAAGGGATGTCACTGCAGTGTAAGAGTTGACAGAAAGGGAAAAAGGAGAGTCGTGTTGATGCTCCTTTCCCCCCCCCATTACTACAAACATCATTGTCAACCAGGTAAAGATATATGTTTGACTGATTCTAAAGCCAGAAATAGGGGGATCTATTATGCTAATGTCCTGCTTTATATTTGTATTCTTGGATTCCATTAGATTATCTTAGCATGATTCATATAAAAACAAAATGAAATCTTATTTGTAGCACATTGGCCATTTATGCAGCCCCCATGTCTGAAACACTCCTGTCTGATCAACCCCTCCCAAAAAGCCCACTTTCTTCTGTTTGGACAAACCTCTGGAAGCCTGCTGAGGAGCAGCACCCATGGATGACAGTAAACAAAAACCTCATTACTTAACCCTTGTGTTATGTTCGTTTCTCAGGAGCAGCAATATTGTTCCTGGGTCAATTTGACCCGATACTTGTTTAATTATCCAAAAGTGTCAGAAAACAAAAAATCCCAATAAACATTGTTTATATCCCATTATTAACTCTATTACTAACCATTTCAATTAATATTTAGTGCAATGGTGTGCTTTACCGCTCACAGATCATGGTTCAATGAGGATAATTCACTTGTTTAAAAAAAAAAAAGTGAAATGTTAAAACTTTTTTAAATGTACATTGGAAATACCTACATATAAAATACAATAATTTCACATTGCATTGATTTTGTTTTGAATTCTATTTTATATTTTGAAAGTTTTTCTTTTTATGGAGTGATGTTGATAAATTAACACGAGACACATCTTCTGTTCAGGGTCAAATTGACCCGCTGACTTAAAATCCATACAAATGAGTTATGAGGATTTGTAGTGAAAGTAAACTCTGCCCACTTGTCCCACCCTGTCCTAATAGCTGCCAGCTTGTCTCTCTTCCGTCTGACAGCCCTTGTCTCTCGATTATCAAATGGGATTACTCTGGAGAAAATATGAAAAATGCCCAGAGACACTGTGGCACAAAATATAACCCTGGCCGTCTCTGCATCCCACAGACTGGCTGTCGATTCAGTCTTTGACTCACAGTCCCCAGCCAGGATGAGGACCCCAAATATGCATTTTATCCAGATCTTTCCACTTCTCCCCCAAAACACGCTTTCCTTCTAGAAAGTCATTTCGAGATTTTCTGTATTGAGCTGTTCATGACCAGCTCAAAAGCTGATAATAATTCTGTCAGGCCAGCTACTGATATCTTAGAGGGCCCTGGCACTGTCTTTAATATGTTTTCTGCAGACAGTTTTGCCTGACGCATATTTGGGGATGAAGACCACTTTATTTCACTATTTTTTTATGTTAATGTCTTGCTTGGAGGAATATGAATAGCAGTTTCCTCCCTTGGTTCATAATATGGACTAATAATACTCAGAATAAACCTCAAGATCGTTTTTATCTTAAGAAACATCCTGCTCTATTTCACTGTCACGATCAAAATAGAGTTCCAGAGTCTCCAGGGCTGTCATCTGTTTACTTGTGCTGCTCATTCTGTAACGCTCTGACAGAGAGCATATGATATGTAACTGCAGAGTACTGACGCTTTATAAGGCAATATGCCAAATTGATAAGAAATACATGGCATCTAATTATTTGAAATCAAAACCCTTCTGTTTTCTTTTCATGAAAACAATTTTTTAAATACTTATCTTAAACTTTGGTTATCTACAAAAATCTATGCCACCAGCTGTGATTAGATACTAGACAGCATTGCTACAGTGGTGGAAAGTACATTGACTGAAGTACTGTTTCAAGACTTTACATTTTATGCTTCTTTAATACTTCTCTTCCATTAAAATATGGGAGCTTATACTGGACTCAACATTTATTTGAAATTAGTTACCAGTTAATGAGAATAATTATAAAATGTAAGTATATAGAATCTTTCATGACTAAGATGCAGCTCAAAGCTCTTCATGAAAAACACTTTTAAAAAAAAAAAAAACAACAAACAAACATAAAAGCACATAGAGATACACAAAGAGATAAAACATGCTGAATATGGCATGACTATTAATACCAAATAGGAATCAACTTTCTATATAGCAACTAGTGGAGATATGACTTTTTTTTTAACTTCTGGTTAATAATTTGATTACTGTGACTATTCAGCAGCAATCATGTAAATTAATGAATGTTGCCAAGTGTCCTTAGGGTCTCTTAAATGTTCAGGATAAATTTCAACCCAATCCAGTGACAAGCAAGCTTTTAGTGTGGCTCAGAATACACATACAAGAAATCACTAAAATGCTGAAATTGAGTTCAAAGTGTCTAAAGTAAATGCTGTACATCTTTAGGTATTACTGTAGTTATCCATATTCAAGTAAATTCATTTAGTTTCCCATGTGGTATGAAATCCATTTTAAAAACCTGAATTATTCAGCTCATTAAACTTTCGTCAGGTGACATTCTCAACTTGAAGTTCATTTGCCCATCCTCACCCAGATCATTCTATCTAACTCCCCACATCACAGCAGCCAATCAGGTGGCCTTTCAATTCACAAGCAGCTACAAGGACAGATTCTGGAGAACCACTTAGAATCAGTTCATATGAGTGAGGGACTACTGGCCTTGAGACTGGCTGTTACACTGTGTGTGAGTGTGAATAAACAGACCGAGAATTCAGTATTTATGTCTAATATATATTTTTTATTGTTAAATATAAATATAATAATACTACAAATAATATTACTGATAATAAATATAACAATGATAATACTAATGGTACTAATATTCCTAATAATATTACTAATAATATTACTAATAATAATGACAATAATATATTTAGTGATAATAGTAATAGTGATAATAATAATAAGAAGAAGGAGAAGAAGAAGACTAATAATAATAATAATAAGACTAAAAATAATAATACAATAATAATAATAAAACTACTACTAATAATAAAACTAGTAATAATAATAATAAAACTAATAATAATAATAATTATAATACTTATGATACTAATACTACTATTACTAATAATAACAACAACAATAATAACTAGACAATTCCCCACCGGGGAATCGCGAGAGTGGGCTGTGTGCTTTGCCCCGTGACGAACAAAATCTACAAAAGCTAAAGCAAAAGTTGAATCCCACGTTGATAAATTGGACTTTTATCTACATTTTAAAGTTTGAATGGTGCGTCTCGGTCAAAGTATGCCAGAGATGTCAATGTTTGAACTCTTCCTTTCGATCTTTTCACCTGGTCTCATTCACTTTGTGTGTGTGTGTTTGTGTGCATGTGAGTGTGTGTGTGTGTGTGCGTGTCTCTCTGTGTCTGTGTGTCTGCAACTTTTTGATCTCGTCCCATTCATTCCTTATGGGAAAGTTTATGCAGGTTTTCGCGACTTACTTCGCGAAAACATGAACGTTCTGGAAAACTGATTAATAATCTGTGTGTGTCCGTCTGTGTGTGTGTGTGTGTGTGTGTGTGTGTGTGTGTATTTGTGTGTCTGCGACTTTTTTGACCTCGTCCCATTCATTCCTCCTGGGAAAGTTTACGAAGGTTTTTCGCGACTTACGTCGCGAAAACATGAATATTCTCTGTCTGTCTGTGTGTGTGTGTCTGCATGTGAGCGTGTGTGTGTGTGTGCATGTGTGTCTGTCTGTCTGTCACTCTCTCTGTTGGCCCAGCTGATCTCGGTTGCTAGGTGACGGTTGGTGAGGGCCCGTAGCAACGGCTGTCCCAGGCTGATTTGAGACTGATTTCTGCCTCAAATCTAGGACGTCAAACTAGTGCTATTTAGTCAAAATCATACATGATATCGGCAATTTTTTTTCACGATCGAGCCAGAAAGGCCTTAAGGAAGACACTCATGAAGTTTTGTCGTCCTAGCTTCAGGAATGTGGAAATACGAGCGAGTTTAAAAAAGGTGCAGTTTGGAAAATCCTCCTCCCGATTTACATTGGAGTGAATGGGACTGTTGAGAGCTACTCTTGTCGGTTAGAGACAGTTAATTCAAAAACCGTAAATCCTACCGATAAAGTAGACACATTGAGAGAAAGAAGACACGTGTGGCTACAACTCTGGAAAATATCACTGTTTTTGAGTGACATTTGTGGCCGGGATCATGATGTAAACAGAAAATAGCAGAGGAAAATTTTGAGTTTCTGCCACTGTGTCAGTTGGCTCTCTCACTCAGCTGCACGAACATTCCGCCATACACACTCATTGAAAACCCTGAATTCTTCCAAAATCACTCACCGTCACTAAGGGGTCAGAGTTTAAAAACTATACATTGTAGGAAAAAAGTTCAAATACAACTCAAATAGACAAGACTTGTGTCTACAGTTTAAAGTTTGAATGGTGTTTCTAGGTGAACGTATGCCAGAGCAGGAGATGTTTGAAAAACATCGCAGATTTGCGACTTTTTTGACCTCGTCCCATTCATTCCTTATGGGAAATTTTTCGCAGTTTTTCGCGTCTTACGACGCGAAAAATGTATATTATGATGATAAAAATAATAGCATACCGAGTCAGATCGAGCCGCACGTTTTGATATATAATTAGTTTGTATGCGACCAACGGTGTGGGACAAGTTAGCGACAGAAAAAAGGAAGGAGGATGAAAAATAATAAGAAGACGCGCGGTGAATATCAATAGTGGGCTGGCGAGCACAGCCCACTATGGACACCTATAGCTTTGCTATAGAGGTGTCCATAGTGGGCTGGCGAGCACAGCCCACTAATAATAAGACTAATAATACTAAAACTAATAATAATGATAATAAATAATACTAATGATACTTATACTAATACTAAAACTAATAATAATAATAATAATAATGATAATAATAATAATAATAATAATAATACAACTAATACAACTAATAATAACAATAATAATAATAATAATACATACATACATACAATGGCCGCGTTTCCCAGATTCGATCGTTCTTAAGGACTTAAGAAGGCTCTTAAGAAGGGTTCGGCTAAGAAGGAGCGCTAAGATACGGGTGTTTCCCAGACGCGTTCTTAACTGCCTTCTTAGGAGAACCTTAAGATCAAGCCAAAGAAGCTTCTTAAGAAGCTCTTAGTGGGAGCTGTCCACCGTGGTGGTGCTGAGACTGAATCAATCGATGCCAGGCAAATCGATCACCCACCTCTTTATCAGCGCATAAGTCACACACAGCGCCCCGTGGTCCCCCCACACAGGTGCAATTAGGCGACGCATGTATCGTGTGTGGGGGGATTACCTCCGCTCTCCTCACACAGTTACGGGCTTGTGGCATTTCAAGTGTCCGACACTAACGAACCGCCACCCCTGCTTCTTCTTCTTCTGATTCCCTTTCTTATTCTTCTGTCACCTTCTGTATAAAGACTACAGGACAGCTGTAAATCATACAATGCGCGTTTTTTAATTTTTTTTTTTATATACTGAGCGTTAATCGCGTATTAAAAAAATTAACGGTGTTAAGAGGACGTTGCGTTAACGCATTATTAACGCGTTAACTTTGACAGCCCTAATAGAAACTATTTAAAATTAAATTCAAACACTTTTAGGAAAAGTCGTGGAAGGGCAGCATTGCATTTTTTAATTCAACAAAGTTATTGCACATATAAATTTGAAAACGGTCAAAATGACCGTCTTGGCTGTTCTAGTGTTAAACCTCTCCTCCTGTGGTGTTGCTGGGTTGGTTACCAGCGTCACGAGGTAACTCCGGAGAGGGTAGCCACTGTCCCCTAGGAGGATGCTCCTACCAAAACTCTACTCTGCCAGCCTTCTCCCCCACAGCTGAGTTGGCCCACATGAAGCTGTCGTGTGTGCCTTCTGGCCACCTGGCGACGATGTCAGTGATGAGGCCATTGTGGTCCACCACCACCTGGGTGTTGATGGCCGCGTAGTGCTTTTACCGATCCAGCACGGATCCACCAGGGAGGGATTGTGGATTGGAATGAGGGTGCCATCCACCACAACGATCACTCGGGGATCCCAGCCACTGCGTGGAACCCTTGGTGGACCTGGCAGACCTCGTCCTGTGTGGTGGGCATCTTTATCTAGGTCCGGGCATGGCACAGGAGAATCAGCGTCACAGTTGCCACACTCCGTGACACCGATGCCTTGCTGAGGCCGGTGCCGTCCCCCACCACCTCGAGGAAGCTCCCCACTGCGTAAAAATGCAGCGCAGCCAGGAGCTGCACCTCCGGGCTGAGGGCAAAATTGCAGCGGGTTGCTCTCTGTATGTGTGGAGACAACAGAGTGATCAGCCGTTGGATCTCCGCACGGGACAGCCGGTACTTTGCCTGGACAGCCCGGTCTGACAGCACGTCCAGTTGGGAGAAGTGCTGACGCACGTATGCATTTATGTAAACCGTCTGGCTTCGCGCACGGCGCACTGTTGGTTCGCAGCGAGAATGTGCTGTATTGCAGCCATAGTTTCTCACACGCGCGGACTTTGGCAACACATTTATATAGAGTAGCAGGTGGAGCCTCTCTGGATGAGGTTCAGCTGAGTTCAATTACATCTGTTTCCTTGATATCTGTGAATGCCACAGGGTTGTTGATGTTTTTTTATGTGTAGTACTATAAACTCATATATGCAGATGTGTGTGGAAACAAACGTGTAATTCAATAAAAAAAAGTTGTTTTTTTTCTTCTCTACTTTTAGCCTATGTTTCACATTTCAACATTGAGCATTGTTTTATTATTTCGAAAAGTGGAGGATATAAATTTCCCTGACACGGCTTGATCACTGAGCATTTGGTCGCTAAGAAGGCTGTTAAGAGTGGGTCAGCTCGATCTTACATTTCCTTCTTAGTGAAAGAGCTTCTTAAGCTAAGAGCGACTCTGGGAAACACATCCTTCTTTCACAGCGTTCTTAAGAGCGCTCCTAAGAAGATCTTAGCACTTAAGAGCTTCTTAACGAATCTGGGAAACGCGGCCAATAATAATCATAATAATAATAATACATCTAATAACAACACTAGCTATAATAATAATTAAAATGAATACATGAATAAATAAATAAATAAATAAATAAATAAATAAATGGGGGGAAGACAGTAGCGGGTGGAGGCTTTAGGGTAAGAGGGTTGTGGGTACAGAGTGGGGCAGACTAAGACTAAGACAGGAGAGGGTCAGGTAGGAAGGCGGTAGGAGGCAGGTTGGAGTTTTGGGGGGAGTCCAACCATTCCTCCTCACTACTGAACATTTCAGTGATTCCTTCTTCTCGCTCTCCTTTTGATCTGATTCTTTGTATGTTCCCTTTCTCTCGCTCCACTTTTGCCCTCCACCTTAATGTCCTCCACATCATTGTCCATCCTCTACTCCTCTTTCTTTTTCTCTTCCTCCTGGGCTGCAAGTTTAGTGACATCCTGTGGAGAATTGAGAGAGAGAAAAGAAAAGCATATATTTTTTTTTACTTTACACAAAAGAAGCTGATTCTGAAGCAGTCCAACACAAGCTGTTCAAATCCAACAGGAGATAATTGTGAAGTAAATTGATGATCTGAGGCAACTTACCTGCAGCTGGGTGGAGTTGGAGACAAGACTCTCTTTCAGAGCATCACACCGGCTCTTCCACTGTCCTTCAATCCTGTTGAGCTGGGTTTCTTTGAGAGAAAGCTGGTGCAGGGTCTCTACGTGGGCTTTGGTTCTTGCCCGACATTTTTGTATTTCCCTGTCGAGGAGGCCAGTTTTTTCCTGAAGCTCCTCTTGGAGACGGCTCTCCTCCACCTGCCTGCTGGTCAACACCTGCTCCTGCTCTTGTAGTTTGGTGTTGAGCTCCTGAAAAGAGAAAAACAGTATTTTTATTTTACTTTACATAAAAAAAAGCTGATTCTGAAGTAGGGATGCACCGATTGTGAAATTCTGGGCCGATACCGATAACGATGTTTAACATAACAACTTGGACGATGGCCGATGCCGATGTTCTTTCTTTTTGTTATTTATTCCTTTTTTTTTTGCCACAGAAACATACAAGTCTTTCAGCTCTTCATAACACTATCCTTGAATGAGCACAAATCCAATGAGACCAATTTATGAAACAAAAACAACCTTTAATGTCGCTTTCTGGTTGACATTTAAGATAACCTTAGCTCACATGACAAGATTTTGGGGAGACAGACCTTGGCAAAGTGACGTCGACTCGGCGGCGTGTAGCGTGGCTCCATAAAATTCATTAGACTCTGAAACCCCACGTCCTCCACTACAGAGAAAGGCTGGTCATCTAAAGCATGAACTCCATCACCTTGTTTGTTATTTGTTTTGCTTTGGCGCTGTCTGGAGGCAGCTGTTTGGCTTTCCTTAAATGCTATGTCAATTGAAGTCTGAGGGGCCGTCCAGACAGGCGAAAACAATCTTTTTTATCTCCGTCTTCCTCGTCATCGTTTTAAGAATATTTGCGTCCACACGGACCCACTGAAAATGAGTGAAAACGCTGTAGTTCATATTCCAGGCCTCTAGGTGGCGCTTGACATTCACAAAACACGGAGAAGAAGACACGGAGCATGCACAGTAAACTTGCGCGCTGTAAACAAACAGACAGTAGACGGAGAAACTGAACACAACAAGAAGAAGAAGATGAAAATGGCGAGTGCAAGGAAACCGGAATAGTTTGTGTGGACCGTTAATGAGGTCGAACTGCTGCTGAGACTCACACTCAACTACAAGGCAGGTAAGTTGCGAGAAAGGCTCGATATCTTCTGCGGCACGAACACGAGCATGCGGTCCGCCATTGTTGTTGTTATGGGATATTGCGAGATGCGGCGATGGCGTCATTGTTTTGGAAAGTATGCGGATTCGCTGTCCACGGATTCGGTGCATCCCTATTCTGAAGCAGTCCAACACAAGCTGTTAGAATCCAACAGAAGATTATTGTGAAGTAAATTGATGATCTGAGGCAGCTTACCTGCAGCTGGGTGGAGGTGGAGACATGACTCTCTTCCAGAGCGTCACACCGGCTCTTCCACTGTCCTTCAATCCTGTTGAGCTGGGTTTCTTTGAGAGAAAGCTGCTGCAGGGTCTCTACGTGGGCTTTGGTTCTTGACCGATGTTTTTGGATTTCCCTGTCGAGGAGGCCAGTTTTTTCCTGAAGCTCGTCTTGTAGACGGCTCACCTCCACCTGCCTGCTGGTCGACACCTGCTCCTGCTTTTGTAGTTTGATGTTGAGCTCCTGAAAAGAGAAAAACTGTATTTTTATTTTACTATACATAAAAAAAGCTGAATCTGAAGCAGTCCAACACAGGCTGTTAGAATCCAACAGGAGATTATTGTGAAGTTAAGTGATGATATGAGGCAGCTTACCTGCAGCTGGGTGGAGTTGGAGACACGGTTCTCTTGCGGGGTATCACACCAACTTCTCTTGAGCTCTTGCTCTGTCTGAGCCGACTGGTCCTGGGTATCCACATGGTCTTTCGTGTTGAACCTCCTTTTCTGGACGGCCGTCATGAGGACATGTTCATTGTGGTTCAGTTTCTCTTGGAGACGGCTCACCTCCACCTGCCTGCTAGTCAACACCTGCTCCTGCTCTTGTAGTTTGGTGTTGAGCTCCTGAAAAGAGAAAAACAGTATTTTTATTTTACTTTACATAAAAAAGCTGATTCTGAAGCAGTCCAACACAAGCTGTCAGAATCCAACAGGAGATTATTGTGAAGTAAATTGATGATATGGGGCAGCTTACCTGCAGCTGGGTGGAGGTGGAGACATGACTCTCTTCCAGAGCGTCACACTGGCTCTTCCACTGTCCTTCAATCCTGTTGAGCTGGGTTTCTTTGCGAGAAAGCTGCTGCAGGGTCTCTACAAGGGCTTTGGTTGTAGCCTGATGTTTTCGTATTTCCATTTTGAGGAGGAAAGTTTTTTCTCGAAGCTCGTCTTGGAGACGGCTCACCTCCACCTGCCTGCCAGTCAACACCTGCTTCTGCTCTTGTAGTTTGATGTTGAGCTCCTGAAAAGAGAAAAACAGTATTTTTATTTTACTTTACACAAAAAAAGCTGATTCTGAAGCAGTCCAACACAAGCTGTCAGAATCCAACAGGAGATTATTGTGAAGTAAATTGATGATATGAGGCAGCTTACCTGCAGCTGGTTGGAGTTGGAGACATGACTCTCTTCCAGAGCGCCACACTGGCTCTTCCATTGTCCTTCAATCCTGTTGAGCTGAGTTTCTTTGAGAGAAAGCTGCTGCAGGGTCTCTACGTGGGCTTTGGTTCTTGCCCGACGTTTTTGGATTTCCCTGTCGAGGAGGCCAGTTTTTTCCTGAAGCTCGTCTTGGAGACGGCTCACCTCCACCTGCCTGCCAGTCAACACCTGCTTCTGCTCTTGTAGTTTGATGTTCCTGAAAAGAGAAAAACAGTATTTTTTTTAACTTTCCAACGCAGTTGTTAGAGTCCAGCTGGAGATTACTTAAGTATTATTGAAGTAAATTGATGATCTAAGGCAGCATGCCTGCAGCTGGAATGTGTTGGCGACGAGGCCCTTCTCCATGACCTCGTATCTCGTTCTCCACTCCTTTGATGCGTAACCGAGCACATCGGCAGCGGTTTTGGCCATTTCTAGAGCTTTATCCTTGTTGGTCAGCTCTTTCTTGAGTTCACTATTCTCAGTCATCAGAGATTTGTTCTGATCTTTCAGAGACTTAATCTCATTGATGGCTGAGTACAGGGACTCTCTGAGTCCTGGGTGAGGGGGCTGCTCATGGGTCCTCAGCTGTACTGCGGCCGGCATGTTCGGGCCGTTAGCGGCAGCAACAAACTGCATTTGCAATGGCTGAAAGACAGAAACACACATGTCAGTCATAAAGTCTTGCGTTGACATTGGATACACAGAAAAGAAAACCTGTGCACTTGTTCACACAATAAAATCTACTGTAGTCTACGGCCAGCAGTTCACACAGAGCAACATGACACTGTCAACTAATTAAAATCAAACATATTCTCTGAAAACATTTAAGACATTCATTAGAACATATTATTCTACTTAAATATTATGCTGGACTAGAGAGGCACACTGCTGAAAAAAAGTCTCTTCAGGTCAAATAAGGAAATCTTACCAGGTTATTTTCACTGGGACGTGTGTCCATGGCAACACAGTAACTATTTCAAAGTTGGAAAGAGAATAGTCATCAAAATCAAAGTTTAAAAGCTCAACTTGAAACTGGAACGCAGTTTCAGTTGTCGAGCAGAAAGACTTTGGTAGATTGCGATAAATCCAAAAAGGTATCCGTTAAATATCGAGTAATCCAGAAGGTATCCGTTCAATATCGAGTATTCAGAAGGTATCTGCTGATTGTTGAGTAATTAAAGGCTTCTTCTCAGAAATGACAAAAAGACCTTGATAGCTCAGATTGTCACACGCAAAGGAGGTTTCTACAGAAGCAAAAGCAACTAAAAGTTTCACGATGGTGTCAACATTCCGATCGTCGTGGCAACGGGGGTTCTGAAAGTTCTAAAAGGCTAAAATTCAAATTCAAGCAATGATCAAAGGCACCCAGAGACAGTGTTCATGTTTAAATTGTGCCAGGGTTCAACAGACTTCTGCTCTGCATGGTACAGATGGAGACAGTGAAGATGACAAAAAATGAAGACTTTCATGGTCTGACTGTCAAATCATAAATTAGAACTCACTAACCCAGAGCCCACGTTCTTAAACACATGAATCAAGTCAGTGATGACGATATCTCAAGTATTTATCAGATTTTTAAGAGATTTGTTTGGATAATCGGAGGTTTGTATAATCTCAATCATCAAATGGGATTACTCTGGAGAAAATATGAAAAGTGCCCAGAGCCGGCCCTGGGCATAGGGAGTATAGGCAAATGCTAGGGGCGCATCATCCGCGGGGGGCGCCGAAAAGGGAGGGGAGAAAAAAAAAAAAAATGTAAAGAATATATATTTTTTATCAGTGCCATCACTACTATTATTTCGAAATATTATACAAGCCCACAGCAATAAAACGTCATGGCAAGGACTATTAAATACCTGTCCTCTGTGAGGGGGGCGGCTGGGTCGAGAGGCGAGCTTTCTGAAGCTGACCGGACCGACCGAGACCCTAAGACCCAGAGAGAGATTAATGATACTGTAGCGGAAATACAATGTCAAAAAGACTGAAACCATCCGGCGCCCAGTGAAGGAAGAGGAAGAGGAAGACGGAAAGAAGAAGAAGAAAAACGTGAAGAAGATACAGGTACAGTAACGTCAATGTGATGAAGTGAATGAAATTAATAGTTTAATGATCGTTGTTGGAGCAGAGTTTTAGCTTGCTAGCTTACTTCGGACGATAGCAGCACTGTTTCATAATCAATTGGAACATTTGGAAAGTTAACATTAGGCCTGTTCAGGTGTTATTTTACAGGTGTCTTTTATGCTTGTATGTTAAAATGCTGTTAGTTTTCCATCCACTTTGTAACAGGGTCGTTGTAAGCCTTTGGTTTATTGTGTCACAGTTTATTTTAGTTAAAGTTTACATCAGTGTTAAAGTGTATTACTGTTAATTCTCCACACCTTAGCTTTCCCATATCATTCATATGCGAAATATATATATACACTGCACTGCCACTCTGGTTAGACTGAATTGCTTTTCAATGACAAAGTTGAATGAATCTCATCACATTTTCATTATTAGTCTATATTAGACTTATGTATGGCACACACCAATCTTTTTTTTTATTTTTTTTATAAAAATGTAACATCCAGTGGTCACATTTACTTCTCTTCTCTCTTCAGATGCACTTTTAACATATTTCACCAGCAACCCAGTGTCACAGCATCAGGTGCTCCTGTCCCTCTACCTCAGCACAGCAGAGTGACACAGCATCAGGACTAAAGGCACCAATAGACCTGCTGACTGGACATCTCTGCTAACTGACAAAGTGAGATGAGAGTTAGTTCACAGAGGACTAGTTCAAATAAAAAAGCAGTTACACATTTCCCAGAAACAAAGATGGGAGAGTGTCAACATGACTTTTCTAACAAAGTCGTAGTCAATGCTGAAAAAAATCAAAAGAATCTGGCTGATGTACTCAAACAGAAATGATAGCTTGAACTGCTTCTGCTGCTAAATGTTTTCTCCAAAAGAATACAGACTTAATAAGGAGGACTAAAGGACTGGAAAAATGCAAGCCACTTGCTGAAGGTTCATGAGGATAGCCGGGAGCACAATACCCACATGGTAACATGGAAGGAGTTGGAGGACATTTTGCTGACGATAGATAAGCGAGAGATGGCACTCTGAGGCTGAGAGATAATATGTTTGCACAATGCCTTATTCATATTGTATTTTTATCACTTGTTTCTTTCCTCAGTTTTTATTTGGTGTGATATTTTTGACTTGAAAGAAATACAATCTTGAATATATATATGCAGTTTCTGTGTGAGTGTATGAAAATTGATTGTGAAATTGACTGCGATGCAAGGGGGCGCCGGCTAAAATCTTGCCTAGGGCACCAAATTACTAAGAGCCGGCACTGCCCTGGCCGTCCCTGCATCTCACAGACTGGCTGTCGATTCAGCCTTTGACTCATAGTCCCCAGCCAGGATGAGGACCCCCAAATATGCATGTAAATGCATTTTATCCACATCTTCCCACTTCTCAATCAAAACACGCTTTCCTTCTAAACCTCAAGATCATTTTTATCTTCAGAAACATCCTGCTTTATTTCACTGTCATGATCAAAATAGAGTTCCAGACCCTCCAGGACTGTCATCTGTTTACTTGTGCTGCTCATTTTGTAACGCTCTGACAGAGAGCATATGATATGTAGCGGCAAAGTGTAATGTTGGTAGGACTCCCTTGCAGAGAATCTTTGTATGCTTTGCTCCTCCCCTGCTGAGTGTCCACTCAATGTGGGAGAAAGAGAGAGAGAGAGAGAGAGAGAGAGAGAGAGAGAGAGAGAGAGAGAGAGAGAGAGAGAGAGAGAGAGAGACTATTTATTTATTTTTATTTTTTTAAATGGGTCGATTTGACCCGCAACACAACAGGACGGTTAATTAAGTGATTTGATACTCTAGGAATGACAGTTACCTTAAGGACAGACAGCTTTTCTTGTTGCTTAGCTAGTTAGTTCAGTAAGCAGCTACAGTGAGGAAGAGCTTTTAGCTAGCTGACTCTGCTCAGAGTGGGATAGGTCTTTACATGTCTAAAGCAGGCGCTTCGGATCGCCGGGAGCAGGTTTTCAGGCCCTGGGACCCAGTGGGGGAGAATCTGCTAATAGGACCTTTAACTGCACGGCTAACTGAGCTAATTAGCCAATGATAGCAAACATTACAGTTAGCAAATGGTGAGAGGTTACTTTTAACGAGCAAACCTAGTTATCCATCAGGGAACTCTCTTAATCACTAAGAGTTCAGGCAGAGCAGCTGGAGGACATCAGAGAGGGGAAAAAAATATATTTTCTCCATTAAATATGATCCAGATCAGAGTCCTGGTCAGCGCCGCTTCAGCTTATTTCAGTACCAGTAATAAGACAGACTGAAATGGGTGATGGGCATGTCCCTACACTTTGTGGGTGTGCTGTTCCCGGAGATCACCAATAAACAAACTGACAATGAAATATCCTTAAGCCATCATGAACGTAGAAAAAGCTTTCTTGCTCACAGATACTACTTTTCCTCACCTTACCTTATTATTATTTGAAACTTTGGCTATAATATATATATAAATATCCAACAACGTAACATTATATATGACATAATGTAAAAATAAAACAAGAAAAAGTATAATAGGCCAACTTTAAACAGATAATGACTACAGGTAGTAGGCAACAAACTTTTGTGAGAATAAGCAAGGAACCTTTCCTACTATTGCCTTCTATGATATGAAGTTACATTAAGTGTACAGGGTAAACCCATGCTGTGCACAGTATTTCCTTCCTTAAAGAGCTACCTCTTCAAGGTCCTAGGGGTCAGCCAGACCCTTTTAAAAAGATCAGCTCCAATGCCTCTTGGGATGTGGAGTTCCTGATGAGTTTCTACCTTTTAGCTGAAGAACTGTAAATGTTGACCGATAGGATATCAGTTAGTCACCCTGGTGTCACTACAGCAGATTTCCATTTCCTTTAAAAGCCTGAATGAGCTCTGCACAAACATGAGCAGATGAAGTGAGTCACACAGAGAAAGAAGGAGAGCATCCTTATTTATTGTTCATGCATTTTTAAACAACAGACCACTGGGGTCAAATGAGTAAACAGGACTTAACCTGAGGGCAAGACAAAGAGAGGAAGGAGGGGGAGAGATGGACAAATTGGATATGTCAGTGTAGCTGGAGAGAGAATGCAAAAAACTATTGCTGATTGTGTAAAAGGCATCAACTGTAACCAAGCAAAGGGGGTCTACAGTAGTACTTGTTTCAGCAGCAGCCTACAAGAAAAATTAAGTGATAAAAAAACAGTTAGTTCCTGTTCTTCTGTTCCACTTTTTCAAATTACTTCTCTCCTCGTCAAATCTTTATACCTTCTAATTTCCTGCATTAAAGATCTTGGAGTGACACTTGTGTATTTAGGGGGTAGCAGGGTCAAACTCTGCCCTGCAGGTGACTTGACCTCTGACCTTCACACACACAAAAATGCACATGCACACACACAGCCTCAAGCACGACTGTGACGGATGTCGTTGAGATTAGCTATACGTCTCCACAGGGAGCAGGGAACAGCGGGCCAGTGTTTGAGAGTGTGTGAGACACATAGAGAGTGTGTGTAGGGGAGAGAGAAGGTCTGCATTGATTTGACAAACAGAGGCTAGAGACTAGAAGCTTATGGTGCCCTTTGGCCTTGCGTGTGTGTGTATGAGCATGAGAATGACTGCAATATGTCACTATGTAAGTGCTGTGTATCATCAGCCCATTAACTATATTTCATATATTGAATTCATATTCATATATATTATTTCCAACTTTCCATTTCTCTCCAAGGTACTAGAAAAAGCAGTTTCTGCCCGCCTACAGGATCACCTGAAATACAACAACCTTTTCAAAAGGTTTCAGTCTGGTTTCCGCTCCGCCCACAGCACTGAAACAGCTCTGATGAGGGTCACAAACGACCTGCTGATGATGGCGGATGCTGGCTCACCCTCTCTCCTCATCCTCCTTGACTTGTCTGCAGCATTGGACACTGTCGACCACTGTATACTTCGCAACCAGCTACATCGCATCATTGGACTCACTGACACCGCTCTCAACTGGTTTCACTCTTATCTTACCGACAGGACAGAGTACATCTCCATTGGAAGTGCAAGATCAGGGACACACACTGTCACCTGTGGGGTGACAGTGTGTGCTCCCCCTTGGCCAGGTCATCAGTCGCTTTGGAGTCTCACAACTTCCCGCAGTTGAACAGCTCCAAAACATAAGTCATACTAGTTGGCATCCCACACCAGATCCTCCTATCTCAAAGAACTGCTAACCTTACAAACCTCATCTCGATTCCTCCGCTCCACTAACTCACACCGTCTCCATCCCCCCAGGACTAAGTTCCGCACCTTAGGGGACTGGGCATTCTGTTCTGTCGCCCCTCGTCTGTGGAACAGCCGACCTGACTACCTGAGGGCACCACAGGCTGTTGAATGTTTTAAAAAAGGACTTTTTAGCAGATCCTTTGACCTCTAAGTTGCTTTTGACTTTTAGGTGTTTTTTTTTTTTTACTGATGTTTTCTTGTTTGCTGTTGCTTTTCCTGTAGCACTATGAGATTTGTTTAAATGTAAAGTGCATTACAAATTAAATGTATTATTATTATTATTATTATTATTTATTATTATTATTATTATTACATAAAGCATTTGTTGGTATTCATGAGCACTGTTAATGCTTTAACCAGTGTTAATGAATACCAAATAATTATTATATTAAACACACACACATTTGTCAGTTGCTGTTCCACCAGACAGTCCTCCAAGGAAGAACAGCAGCATCCGTAGTTTCAGGAAGTGCCCCAAAACTACATCTGGTTACATTCAAGTGTGACTGTCCTCTAGTAGCTCTGGGAATTATGACTGGAGTAAAGCGAAATAAGGTGACGTAATTACAGACAAAAAAACAACAAAACCTCCGACTTTAACAGGTAAGACCACTGTTTGTATCCTGACGAAAAAGCTACACAAACCTGAATGAAGACGTTATTTCAACCCAATCCATAAAATTTGTCTAAACCCAAAAAAGTAATGTTTGCGCCTGAAACGAACCAAATATTATATGAGACAATTTGTAAGAAGTGGCCAGAATTTGAAGGTAGCTCCAAACTACTACTTACTACTAGGAAACAGGTTGCTACAGACAAAGATAGCTACACTATCTTTGTCTATAGCTACACTATCTTTATCTGTAACAGCCAATTTCCTATTAGCAAGTGGCTAGCACCCCTAGCCATGAAGCTAAGTGGCCCTATTAGCTGACAGAAGTCTGCCTGCACAGGAGGAATCGGCATAGCTGACTGGGCTCAGTCAAACAGCTTCCCAGTGAACATAGCTGTCATTCAGGTTTCTATTGTTGTTAATGCCACCCTCACAAGTCTTTGTCAGTCTATTCCAAATGAGCCACAACAAAACTATTTTTCCCGAAAAGATTAACCAGACTCAAAATTAGAAGAACAAATCTAAAATAGACATTAACTAACATAAATACTGCACTTTTACTTTCATTTCTGGGTAAAAACACAACTATCTCCTTAATTAGAGCTACCTCAAACCTACACAACAGAGAGCAGGTCAAAAGATAGACGATGTCAGCCCATGCGGCCACCTCCGCCCCTCACGCTCATCTCGGTTGCCATGGCGTTGAAGTGTGATTAGAACTCTGGCTAACCAACATGGCTGACGATATTGACTTCCTGTCTGGTTCATGCAAACAGGATGTGACAGATTTAATTTGTTTGTCAGCCCACCTTAATTTAAACAGAAGGCTGGAAGCGGGAGAGAGGCAACGACTGAGGGAGGTGAGGAGTGAGGGAATGAGAGTGAGGCTTTCACACACACACATACACACACACACCACACGCATTTTCTGATTGGCTTACTTGCAGTTAAAATGAGCAACGTGTGTGTGCTCGTTGCAGGTGTTTCCCCTTTCTTTTTAGTAGGTTGTTTCCACAAAATCACCTCGTACGACCATGAAAACACAGAATGATTGTGTGAGCGGCTTCAAACTGTCTTTCTCACCATTTTTTTTTAAAGGACATGCAGAAAATGAAAAAAGGTTAAAATATTGGAAATGTTGGATGAACAGACAGATAAATAGAAAAAGGACATGAGTGTGTTAATGGTGTGTACACCATGTAGGAATAGACAAATACATAAAGCAGGAGCGACAGAGAGAAGATGTAAATAGAAGAAGGCACAGTAGATTAAGTTGGAGTGACTTGATTGTGACATGATGGTGTAGGTAACAAAGTCAGAGAGAGAGAATTACAGCAAGAGGGACAGAGCAGGGAGAGGGACATGAGGAGGAGTGGTGAAAGGGGAGGAAGAGGAGGGTGAGCCTACCTTACGGACAGCTTCATGACGGAGCATGGAGCAGATGGACAATCTGGACTAGTGTGTGTCTGAGAGACAATCCTGATGGTAGAAGAGAGCGAGAGTGTGACAGTGAATACAAAGGGCTGTATTATTGTTTAAATCATTGATCTTTTCCTGTTCTCTCCCTATATATATATATATATATATATATATATATATTTGTATTGCTCTTTTTTCTTCTATGCTGTTCCTCTTTTCAATCTTTCTTTCTTTTTATTTTACCTCAGATATTTCTGTGACAGTCACACGGGCAGTCCATCATCTTGTCTTTGTTCTTTTTCTTTCAAAGATTGATATCACACCTCCACACTTTCACATTTGGTCCTATCTAAACCCATTTTTCCTCAGTTTTCCTATGGTTATTATTTGAAGGTCCTAAGCGGTATGTAGTTCCTCATCATCTGCCCTGATTTATTTCTGTGTACTAAATGCACTGTTACCAACCATTTCACCGATGGCTGCCAGTGGACTTGTGGCTGGCATCATTTCTATGTGTTTCTGGGATTACCAGGATTATGACTTGGAGGATCATGGAAGACACCGGATCAAACACATGCTCGCATCATTTTATTGAGATATCTGTCACTGAGTGCATTTCAATTCACCTCTTGCTATGCATATTTTCAATTTGTACATTAAAAAACCTGAGTTTAAAATGCTGGAAATTTGAAAGTCCAAAATAGTGCAAAAAAGTTTGTTTTTGTTTATATTTGACATTTTTTAATCTATTTTCAAGAGTGCCAGGACACTATCAGCGATATCAACGATTCAGGAGAGGCAGATAACATAAAAAACAACACCAACAACACAATGATTAAACTAATACTGTATGATGGTTTTGAATAACAGTGACAGTGTGACCTATCTGTTGGCTTTGCTGTTTTGATCATTTCAAAGTAATGCGTCTGTTTCAGCAGTGTGTCTATTTATTGTCACCTTCCTCTGGTGCACCCCTCGGCACATCTGTTGCCAGGTGTAGAACATCTCGCTCCAACATTATTCTAGTACCCAGCTGGAAAGTCACCTTCCACCACGCGACACACTGCCACAAGGCTGTGGTTCTGGTTTGTTACCACGGAGACGAGCACGTAGAGCGACGGTTGCTGTTTGCCAGCGATGCTTGTCTTGGCAGGGAAACGGCCAACTCTGAGGTCGAGTGACAGCCAGACGCACACACACACACACACACACACACAGACACACAGACACACACACGCACACACTCTCTCTCTCTCTCTCTCTCTCTCTCTCTCTCTCTCCTCAAGGCTCAGCACAGGCAGGGCGGGGGGTGGCGTGGGGGGGGGTTCCATGTGTGTGAGTGTGTGTGACAGTGTTAAGCAGGCGAGGGTGACAGTGACGTGACACTGGTGAAATAATTATGAGTCCAAAACAGGGCTGACAGGGAGCAGCCCGTGCCCTTCAACTATCTGTCAACTGTCATTAACATAGAGCCCTGATACACAGCCTGAGGAGGGAGAGAGGGGGAGACTGAAATGGGAAGAGAAAAGGAAAGAAGACAAACTACAGAGGGGGATGCAGACAAAATGAGCCATCTAAAGAACTTAAAAATCTGTGTTTTAAGATAAGCTAACATGCATCGGGGGTCTCATTTATAAAACACTGCATAGGATCCGCACTAAAAGCGTATGTGCACCCAAAATTGCGTGTGCCAAAAACATTCTGATTTATAAAAATCTGGCATACGCACAACAATTGCGCAATTTCCTTTAATACCTCCTCATATTCCACCCTCTCCACACCCACATTCAACCGTAAATGGTCAATGCAAAGTGCCTCATCAATGTTAATGCGTGGAAATGAGCCGCTGATTGACAGTTCTTTACCGTGAATCATGGCCACAACGAGAGAAAGACGAAGGTGTTCGTTGGTTAGATAGTTACAAAGCACATATTGTATACATTCATTCACGTTGTCCTTTAGCAGTTCGAGGACTGTGACAATTTGTGCAGAATTGCACGTGAATGGCACCGCAGTATATTTTCTAGAAATCATTTGAAAGTTGAAGTGTGATACGTGAATACAATATATTTATCTATTTATTGAAGTTTAGTTCAGCTGAATGCGGCCTGTATTATTATTAGGCCTTACATTAGGGATATGGACACTAACATTTGTGCAAGGGTTGTCACTGACTTTATTTCTACACGTTCTTAATTTACACAATGTGCTTATTGTGAAGATGTATGGGGTGAGTCGACTGGAGAAAGCAGTGTGTGTGTGTGTGTGTGTGTGCGTGCGTGCGTGCGTGCGTGCGTGCGTGCGTGCGTGCGTGCGTGCGTGCGCTTTTGTGTGGCAGCCATGGCACTGTCTCCAGTGTGCTCCATGTTGCATAGAGTTCACTGCGGCAATTTTACACACAACTACACAACTAAACCATATGGAAACTAGAATCGTACATATATGTGTACAGTATTCATTCCTTGATGACATCTGATGTAATCTGGGATAGCTACAACGCTGTGCTCCGGGGGCTGGAATGAGATGGTGAGACAGGAAATCTTGATTTAAGATTTGAGTCGGCTGATATGTTTTACTTATAAAAGCAGTTTATGGAATAGTTATTATATACTTCATTATATGTGCAGGTCAGATGGCAACACTGGTTTGTATGTTTATGATAACGTGGATCTATCAATAACGTTTGACATGAAGTGGAATCAATTGTTAGATGTATCATTATGCACAGAATAATGCCTCTCACATTTAATTTCTACAATCTGCTTTAATTCACCACCTCACCTCCACAGAGTCTGCCATTTTGCACCATCATGTTTTTACAGTAGGCCAGACAACTCACAGCAAACACTGGCTCTAGAGAGATACTTTTGTCTTTATTGCTGCCACTGTAAGGGGAGGGTGAGGCGAAGGGTCTTTATCTGGTTGCAATCTGCAATCCTACACACTGCACCGCTAAAAAAAGGTGTAAAAAGAATTACAATCCTTAGGATTTTGATTCTGGGTGATTTAGTGACACCTATGGTTAGTGGTGGGAAGATCATGTGTGTTTTATATTACGAGTCCAAGAGTTCTGTTTGAAATGACTCATTTGATCACCACTGGGTGCCATCAGCTTTTCCTTGAACAGCTTTTCTATATGAAACACAACAGAGTAAGAATTGCAGACAAATAAACGTTGGCCTGAGACAACATATCGTTTTCAGAAGAAAACTGAAAAAGAGTCACTTCAGTCAGACAATAAGGGTCACGTTTTATTGTTTTTCCTGTAGTTGTTGCTATTGTTAGTCTGTATGCAGTGGTCTGCAGCATAACCCTGCTCATCAACATAAACCTTATTCTTAAAGCTGATAGGGAATTGTGGCTGTCGGATATTGTCATCAATGTCAGGGATGATGAGGTCAAGACGGTGCAGCCAAATGACTGCACCTTCTTGTATAATCCGCATGTACACAACACTGTCATAAAGACTCTATTATGAAATGTATTCAAAGTGTATTTTTTCATGACATTTCAGTAAAATAAGAAATTCTGAGTGTTTTCAAATGGATGTGAATTTCATATTTCAAAAGTTACATTTTAAAAAAAAGAAAAAGAGTAAATCTCACAGTTAGGAGACATTTTTGTCAAATGTCCTACCCCATGAGATCTGTTTCTTCTGCGGTAAATGTGTGTCAAAGTGTTTCTATAGCAGGCTGTGGATTGATACGTGGATTAGGCGAAGGCCCGGGTGAAATATGTCAGAGAACACCCTGTTACCAAGAGTCAGGATGTAAAACGCCTCAGTGTACATAACTCTTCTTAACGGGGAGTAAATCCCTCTTCAAAACAAGAAGACACACAGTACATTTCACAACAATATATTTGGAAATAAATCTCACATGATGCACCATGAAACACTCAAAGAGACGACGAGAGAGGCCGAGTTTAGGAGGAAAAAGAGAGAGAGATGAGAGGGGGATTTATGAACAGGGGGGATATCCCAGTGCCTAAGACGAGCCAAATGGCCAACAATAGACTGACGGACTGAAAACACAAATAAAGAGCCATTTTTATGATGTGAATGGATGGGTTCCCTAGAAGACACTTGGCTGGATTTTATTTGGTCGTGGCTTTGGCCCGAGCCAGTACATATTTCTGTTTTATGAAGAGACTCAACAGCTAAGACAGCGGCTAACAGAGTGGTGCGAACCCTCTCACCTCATTCAGATTGGTAGAGAGAACAATTGGAGGGAGAAGAAAAGACAGGTGAAAGACAAATACAACAGAAACAAGAACGAGGATAATTTGAGTGACACATAAAAAATACAAAAGGATCATACATTTACAGTTTGAACTGTATATACGTCTGCTGTTCTGAAACAAGCGCATTCCATACTTTAACTCACAGGTACACACATAAAAATCTTTCATTATCACTGAAGCTGAAAGGCTGTACACAGAAAGTGAGAAGACAGTCTCGTCCTTTTGGCATTTAACTAAAACACATCAGATACACTGACCAATCTGTACTCTATGTTCCATGCTCTCAATTGAAATCAAAGTTTGATCAGGCTTTTACAAATGCTGCCCAAAATTTGGAACTATTTATCCCTCAGACAGTTTCAGGTCTTTTTTGCATCCCAAAAAAAAATGCTTTTAAGCTTCTTTTAATCATAACTGCATGATTGTTTATCACCAATGTTTGTATTTTATCATTTGTATTTTTATTTTATTTTCACCATAATGTAAAAAAAAAAAAAATGGTCACCAGTCATTATATTCAAATGTTGTAATGGTTGCAAATTGACTTGATTTAACGGGATCACCTTATCACAATCATCTTATATCTCATCAGTTATTAACTATTTGTCTTGCCTTTGTTACAGCCCATGGAATTTTAATCCTAAAGAATAAGGCCGCCAGTATTTTATATTTTTCTTATCAGCCACAAATGAAAAAGACCAAAACCAACTACGCTTTAGTTCGTCTTTTTGACGCGTCTCTGCCAATTTAGCCTTAATATAAAAAAAAGGTCACGTATTAATAGTTAAAAAATGTCAGCTTGACACAGTGTGTGTGTTTGTTGTAATGAGGGAACATGTCACCCAGTGCCTCATTGATGTTTTTGACAATGAAGCTCTATGACAAAGAGGAATAAGACGTATCAGATCTTAAAACACACACACACACACACAATTCACTTTTGGATTAGAGGTCGGCCAATATCAAAAATATAGTCTGTATATTATTTTTTGTTGGTGAAAGCTGAACACATACAACATAGTCATCTATATTGAAATTGTTTTGAATTCTTTTTTTTAGATGTAACGCTATCATAATTGAACAATCTTTGGTATTAACTAAACATTAGAGCCCTCTGTCTCTCCCCCTAGTTCCTCCCACCCTTGTGGTGATGAGCTACAGTGAAAGGCTTTGTAACATCAGTAAAACAGAGTAACTTTAGAGATGTGCAGGACACAGTCTTTAATTTGAATGGAAAGCTAGAAGATGCTGTCTGTTTGATAAAGAAACAAGATCTGGAAACCTGTTTTAGGTTTACATTGCTGGAATCTGTTCTATTCGCGCTGTTCCATGGCTCAACTGACCAGGATTACTTCTGTTGCACGTCCCATTGCGTTGTTAATGCCACCCTTACAAATCATTAATGTTTGTGCATATTGACGTAGTAAGGATGGTCCCAAAGTGTGCAATTTAATTTCATGATTGGATGGATAGTTTCGTTCTGGATTCTCGAAGGGAGAACGCCACATTGGTAAATAAAGTTTTAAGTAACATAACATTAACGGAATGGTTTCTGGCTGCCTTCCGTGCCCTGTCCCTATGGTGGACAAGGTTCAACTGTAAACTGATCAGACAAGAGAGGTCTGGCTATGAGAGACTAGATATGCCTTGAATGCCACACTTCAGCCTTTAGTAAAATCAGTTGTTCCAAAATGTAATGTTACAACAGGACCACAAAGATTCAACCTCAAATGATGAGGATTTATTCAGCGTAACCTCCATGCAAAATGGTGACGTATTCCCCTGCGGTTGGTGGAGGCTGCGTAGCCATTGGCAACTATCAGAGCTTCAGCGAGTGACCAAAAACACCAAAGATGAAAATACTAATAGTACTCCTCATCTTACTCTTCTAATCTATTGATGCTCTCTGTCAGCCTTCATGTAAACTAAATAATGTAACTAAATAATAATAATAATAATAAAAATAATAATAACTAAATAATAATAATAACAATGTAACTAAATAATGTTACTAAATAATGCAAATAATGTCAGGTAACCATTAAATACTTTAATCAAAATACCTTAAACTTCATTTTGCATACGAGGGAGTTGTCTTCTGACTTGTTTTTTTAAAAGCTTGGCAAACTCTTGAGCACAGTCGATAAATCAGTTCTTGTCTTCATGTCTTTAATAAAATGCTGCATGAAATAATTTGGACAGTGGGATGAGGCACAGCATTGTATAACAGATTCCTGTGGCTGGTAAAATAGTCATCACTGTAAAATTAATTGCTCCCGTTGCCTGGATCTTTGACAGCCAACATGTGACAGTTGTTGCTTTCAGTGGGGAAAACGGCAGTTAAAGCAAAGACGACTCAATCTCTTTCTCTGCCTTTCATACAGTATCTCTTTCAATCTCTCACACACATGCTAATCGTTCCCTCTCATTTGCATCCTAATGATTTCACTCTGCCTTTTTAGCCCTTGTCCGATCCCTCTATTAAGTTATCTGCCACATGGGCTCCCTCCCCATGTCTTTGTGTAGGTGTCTGCTGACTTTTCTTTCTGTTGTAGGCTTTTTATGGCGCTTATAATTTGGTACCAAGGGGTGGGATTTCAATACGTTATGCTTGATCTCTTACACGAAGGCCACATGTGTCATTCAAGTAAAAACACATGGAAACTTAAAAAAAGACACAAGTGAAAAAAAAAAAAAGAAAAAAAATAAGTCAAAGGAATATGGATCAGGAGTTAACATTATTTCAGTGCAAGCTGAATGAAGAGATCACATAAGTCAGTCAGTACCCACAGAGAATTGGGAAGCAACAATGTCAAAGATACAATGAATTACTGTAAAAGCGAGTGTGCTTTATGATCAGACTTTTTTTCCTAAATCCTTGATTGTTGAATGCATTTTTTTATCAGAATGCATCTGATCTGTTATTTCTTATTTCACTTATATTAAAAATAAAGATATATTTTTTTCTACCATGTTCAACCCCAAGTTGAAGATGGTAACAAAATTGTTTGTAACCTAACAAGATAGTTTTAGTTATCTAACTTTAGCTATTTGTCTTAGCTGTATTACTCCCAAAATTGTACACTTTTCGACTGAACAAAAAGCGATGCATACAAACAGTGTCATGCAGAAAAGAACTGTAATCTTCACAGTATTAATGACTGCAACATCATCTTCATCAACTGCATTACAAATTCAAGGCTTCTCTGAACAAAACCTTTCGTTAGTCATTTCATTTGAAACGAAGTGCAGTTAGATTTAAATGCCAAAACTCACAAAGAGCAATGGTTTAAAAAAACATTTGCTTCATCTGTTTTTGATAGCTATGTCCATGGTTGAGATTGTAACAGGACATTAAGAGTTTTATAAAATTCTTTGTTACCCGTTTAGTGTGTAAGGTGGTGTGTTGAAGTGCAATTAAATTCAACAATAATACAGTATAAAGAAAGCTTGAGTGTACTTGTCTTCTTTGTGTCACAGGAGAGCTAATGAGCAACAAATACACAAATCAATAAATTAATAGCATGTATAATTAGAGTGTGTGTGTGTGTGTGTGTGTGTGTGTGTTTGTGTTTGTCAACTTAAATGAGAAAGAAAGAAAGTGCAGTACGTGTGTATCTAAACTACAGAAAATAAGTATTGAAACCACTTGAAATATTCACAATTGAAGATTATTGGATTGATTGGTTGTTACTGATCATTGAAAACCTATATGTTTGACAACACTTTGACATTACATATCAAAACTGATACCAATATGTTATAGCTGACAGTACCATATTACTCTTACATATACTTTACATTCGTGAGTTTGCTGCAACAAATCATATCACTTTGCTTTGTTTGAGGGAATATTATTCTATAAGCCTGTAATTTCAAGCTTTGTGTCTGTTTTTTATTCTATTTTCACTTTATACACATTCATTATTCTATCCATGTGGTGCTGTAACACCCAAATTCCCCTCTCATCACAACTCATTTCATCATCTGACATTAAATTATCTTTATATGTTTATTTTTTTAATTCAGCCTGCGTCAAACACGTTATTTCTCTGTTCTCAGATCTATTGTTCTGCAGATCTTATCAATGAAGAAAACCCTAACCCTAAACCTTACACAACAACACATGAAAAACTCCCAAACGTGTCCTTTCTTCTTTTGTCCTTGAAGCTATTGACCTAAGGACACCCTCAAGGCTCACAGTATACTGCATACTGATATAAAACCAGAAAACGGTGTGTGTGTCAGCAAGTGGAACCAAGCTTTGATGGTAAAATTAATTGACTTTGGTGAAGAAATTCCAGCCTCCGAAGTCCAGACTGGATCCGTCAACTGGATGGCTCTTGAGCGATCTGGATACAGGTGTCTTCATGCTCAATGGCTCATCTGTTAATCTGAGCTCGTGTCATTCTTCTAAACTGTGACTATCAGATGGTTGGTCCACCTCCTTAGGCAAATGTCTACATCCAAGTGGAGACTTTGTGCAGAAGGTCAAGTGATATGATTCTGTATTTTTTGCATGCAGATGAAGTTCGTGGTTGAGGTTCTGAGTCAGCTGGAGGACCATATGCTCCATGCTGGGAAATATACCCAAGTGAGGAGAAGGCTGCTGATGGTCAAACATGGAGGCTGATGGTAGAGTATAAATGTTCTTCTTTGTTTGAGTTGATCTAATCATTTTAATTGACCTCTTCAAAGATTCTCATGCATATTTTGTTCTTTCAGACGCCAGACAAATAGTTGCCAATAACATGGAGCCAAAAGAGCGGCACAGCTTCATTGACCTGCCCAGCTCTCTGGGTGACCTGGTTAATGAAGGTGCACGCTGTTGTTAATGTAAAGACTCAATAATTACCAGTTAATTATCTGTCTCTGAGAGGTAGGCCTATGGGCTGGATCAACTGTAATGAATCTGTTTCTATCCAAAAAGGGAGGCTGCTCAATTTGAGGACATGGGGGCTTTTGTGGGCCTAATGAAACAGCTGCTGCATCTAGACAGGATTCAGGGAATCTCTACAGCCACCAGGCCTGTTGATGGAAATAGATGCACTGTCTTCTTTGATGATGGTCCCACCACAGCTCCATCTGATGGCATCATCACCTTTCAATGACGAAGATCTAGCTGCCTGGTCTTTAGATGCAGATCTACTGTTTCCCTTCTATGATGAAGACCCAACTGCCTGGTCTTCTGATGGAGATCTACCATCTCTATTATATGACAAAGAACCAGCTGCCTGCTCTTCTGATGAAGGAATACCTCCTGCTTCATTTGATAAAGATCCAGCTTCCTGGTCTTCTCATGGAGCTCAAGCCAAAGACTAAAATGAAAATTATTTGTAGGTCATCTAATGGATTTCTTCATCTCATTTATAATGAAGATCTAAGTATCTGTTGTTATAATGGAGGACTACCATGTCCCTATGATGAAGGTATACCAAAAGACTTCACTGCTGCGGCCTCAGCCTCTTCTCGTCACAATAGAAAGTTGCTGAAGAGGATTCGTAGATTCTTCAGTTCTTTTTCTTGCTGCTGGTGTACCACTATGCAGAACTGATTACATATTATTTCTAATTATATTGTATGCTTTTGAAAAGATTTCATTTTGTATTAAATAAAATTATAGATTTTGCTTAACATTACACATATTTGTTTTTGAAATTTTGGGCACCATCTTATCTAATTTTCTTTATTTTTCAAGATTCTCATTCTTAGGGAGCAATCAGTTTTTATTATTCTCAGCTTACCACAGCTGTTGTTTGACTTTGACTGAGATGCTGAATTTTGGAAAGTCTACAATAACAGAAGTAACATTACAGTTTTATGTAATGTTATGTAATTGGGGTATTATCCATTAAACGATCCCTGTCAAACATCCCTGCCCACTATCTAATCAGAAGTCCATAAAGAGGAGGTCCCGTCTGCTTCTGAACATATAGAGAGCGGGATCACTGCAAGATCATGTGGCAACGTGGAGGAGTAGTTAGCTAAAACAAGGACACTTACAGCAGCCTATACATTATTTATATAAACTAATAATCACAGAGAACCACCCTGAGATCTGGGATCAATGATCAAACAATGGATGCAGTCTGAAAAGGGAGGAGTTTAACAAAATTGCCAATATTTGGGAAAATAATTGAGATTTAGAGTGGAGCCGAGTGGATTGGAGCACTGACTATTACAACCAGCTCTTATCAAAACACTAATGCGAAAATCATCACAGAAGGCTGCTGTCAACAGTTTAACAGAGTTTGTTAAAAATAATACTGATCAATAATCAATAACACTCAACATCTGTCACCAACAAACTACTGCAACACTGGATGAGCAGTAACAAGCAAGCATAAAGGCAAACATAATGGTAACCACTTCTTATTTGTACACACTGTTCATGTTAAAATCCAAGTGCTAAGAGGGTTTCATATGTTAAGTAATAGTGTCTAAAAAGCAAAGAAACATACAACATATATTTTCATGGAATCAAGACGAAATGCTCTTCTGACAAAGAATAGTTTAATCTTTAATCATCACAGGATGAGAAAGCAAAAACAACAACTCTTTCTGCTAAATAAATATTATTTTAACCAACTCTTGAAGTTTTTAGTTAAGTCATGCAGTTGCAGTACTTTGCATCAGCTGTCGCAAAGACAAATTGCCACTTGCATCATCACAATGCAGAGTGACATTACGCTTTCCAATGACACATCTCAAACTAAAAACTGTGTGTGTAAGGATTGTTTCCCCAAGTTGCACTCATCAGAGGGCTATTTAAATCCAATCTTTCTATCAGACAGCACTCGTCAAGGTGTAACCTGGTGTAAGGACAGATAGTTTACTCTATTTTTATTGCTGTCCTGATCATCATCTGTTGAAGCCAAAATGACACTTTCCATATACATATGTGCACAAAGGTCCACATAACGAAGGTTGTACATGTTGGCTCTGAGGGGACAGCCATATAGTCGACAAATTCGCAAGGCCACCACTGAGTATAAGCTACAAAATATGTCTGCGAACGTGTGGTATGCATTCTCAAAGCGGGTGCAGGAAGGCTGTAGCTTAGGAAGTACAGCAGGTGATCTAGTAATCGGAGGGTGGCTGGTTCCAATCCACGACTCCCCCAACTGCATGTGAAGTGTCCTTGAGCAAGATACTGAACCCCAAATTGCTCCTGATAAGCAGTTGGAACCTTGCATGGCAGCCTCTACCATCAGTGTATGAACGGGTGAATGTGACAAGTGTTGAAAAGTGTTTTGAGTGGTCAGTAGACTGGGAATAGAAATGCAATTCATTTTTCCATTCTATTTTGGAGTATGAGGTCCCACATTTTACTTTACCAATTCAGCCTGATATTGTGTTCCTAAAAGGTTAATTTTCTTTCATTTTGCCCTAAAACCTAGCAGTTAACTTAAAGGAGTCCTCCTTCAGTTTAGCACTGCATTCCAACGACAAACAAATGATTAACAAAAGAATATAAAAATGAATGCAGTAAAACCAGAGATGTCATTATTTTGTATGTTACTACAAATCATTTTCTGATTGTATACTAGTTTTAAATATCTATAGCAAACAGCAGAAAACATGGAGCAGAATCAAGGAAATAGAGGTACAACTAGCAAGCGAACAAATGTAATGTGCATACATTACAATAGGCTGGTAGTAGATCTGAAGAGCATTGGACAGGCTTCAAGAAATGGCCTATCACACCAGTTCGCTGAGATGGATTCACTACCGGCTCAAAGTGTCCAGCAACGATTGAAAAGGTCACTCGTGTCTCTGCTGCACCCCTCAACATCCCGTACACCTTAGCCTCTAATCTGAATAGTGTGTGTGTGTGTGCTGTGTGTAATCTGAATAGTAATAAGGCTGCCTGATAGATTGATGCATAACAGCAAGGAGCATGCAGAGCAGGCAGCCTATTTTGGTGTCAACTCCCTTTATTTTCCACCTGGCCCTGTTTCATTCAGCCACTTCAGATGTTACAGATCTGATACCAGGCTTTAAGGCAGGGAAATGACTTTGATCAAAGTTGTATTCTGTCGTTTCAGTGCGCCTGGCGGTGGGCTTTGACATTTTATTTTGCACCCCTGCTTGTTTAAGCTAAAAGGAACATGTGTGATTTCCCTGCATACTCTCTGCTGTGTTCCTCTCAAAACCTGATTACAAATTAGATCTTTCACATTTCTGTCTCCTCATTAATACAATTTTGATACTTGAAAAATGTAATCAGTTACTTATCAGTTCCTCAACTAATTCTCCCTCCTTCGGTAAAGGCTAGCAACACTGTCAGCCCCTGCCTAAGGTGACATGTCCTGGACCAGTTTTTCCACAAAACACATCCAAATGTTAGAGAGACAGTAAATATCTCAACAAGATAAAATGCTGAAGCATTACCAGAATACAGTATCAGCATGTTTTAACACTAATGCACGGCTGCCCAACACCAGTCCACAGCATTAAAATCAGCAACGTGAAATGTCTTTGTTAGTCTATAAAATCAACAGGGCCCTAAATTTTCAACTGGAACCGATGACAGGAAGGTCTGTGAATCATCAGCTGAGTAATAGAAACTTTGTTTCATTGTGTTGAACACGACAAACCGAACTACTTTACATAACCTCTGTGGTACTGGGGTGTGAGGAGAACTGTTGGTTATCAGTTCTCTAAAAATACAAAACAAAAAGTGGCCACATATGTAGATGGCGCTGTTCCCAGAGTTGAACTTTTTAAAATTGTTATTATTTACTAATAACACATAAAATCACTAAAAATATGTATAAAATAATATATAAGATATACCTGTACTATGCCAGCCCAGTAGCCGGAATAAAATGTTGCTATTTCACGCTTCTGCAAACCGCGTATTTGTTCATATTTGTACATAATGTCATAAAAACGCTCACATTACACGCAAATGAGCTGACACTCAAGTCCTGAGTTGAAGGGCATGTCAGCGAAGGCAGCTGCCAGCAAAGTCTGACCAATTTACAGTTGAGTTGGTGCGACAGAATCCACTGAGCCAAATCTTGATGTTTTGCTAACCCGAACCAAGTGCTCGTGCCTAAACCTAACCTGACCATAAGCACAGCATCTCTCTATAAGAGCAAGAAATCTCTGTCTGTCTTGTCTGTCTGTCTGTGTGTGTGTGTGTGTGTGTGTGTGTGTGTGTGTGTGTGTGTGTGTGTGTGTCTGTCAGTGTGTGTGTGCCTCAAATATCTCTGCCGATCAGGATCAGACTGACCTGAGATTTTCAACATGGCTGCTGCGTGGTTTAAGGGTGTGCAACGTCGGCTTTGTTTAGTCTACAAAGATACCGTTAATAAATGATTTCATAAATGATGTACGCATTCCACTAGCATTGTCAACCATAGCCACCATAGCAACGTGCGCACCAGAGCCAATCACTGCAGAGCCCACCTCGACGGCACACCTTAAGAAACAAGAGGATTTATACCTGCAGCGGCGTGAGCTGGACCGGGATTTTGCCAGCGGTTCGGTCCCATTCTGTGCATGTAAACTGACTGTTGTGGGTTAATGAGACTGAACGAGTCCGGACCGAGTCTGTTCCGGCCAGAGTCGATAGATGCGCCGGCGCATCCAAAACCAGATTTGCGATAAATAATGTCCGCCACGCTTTTTCACGAACATTGCCGTCACGTTTGCTTTGTGTCTGGTGCAGGAAGACGCGGTAAAAACAGGCTTTTGTCATGACAGTGTCTGCAAGCAGGAAGTGTTTGCAAGCAAAAAAACACGTTCCCATTGGTAGAAAAAGGCACCACACCAACCAATCACAAAATTATATGGCAAACCACGTGATTTGGATGCTGAGGAACAGGGGAAGATGTGGGATGGACGGCGGCGAAAGACTGACAGCAGCAGTGACGGTGATAGAGACAGCGAGTTTTGAGAGTTGAGAGATTTGTGACATAAAGCATGTTCTGAGTGTATAGTTAGGGTTTTATGCAGTGTTGGTGTAGTGTGTTTAGTGTGTAGTGTAGTCGTTCTTTTGTGTTGTGAGCCAAAACAACGAGGAGACTGCTGAATGTGAAGCAGGCAGGAGAGCTGAGGGAGGCCTGAGCCTGAGGCTTTACCTGCATTTAAATGTAAATAGTTACATATAACTTTGCAAATTTCAAAAACTTATCCACAAATTAAGCAAACAACAATTTATATTTGCATTATAAGTCAAAAAAATTGTTCGTTAAACATATTTGTGGTTTTCACAGTAAAAAATCTTACTTTTTCCTACTCGGATTTTATGTTTTATTGGGATTTTAGGTTGTGTTAAGTATGTCAAAATGAAACAATAACTATACAGTCACACATGTGAGGCTGTGCTGAAAATAATGACACCAAACAAGGCAAGGTAAATAAGGTGAAATATAACGGCAAAATCAAAAGTAGTCAAAAACAGCCAATTATATCCCCGATGTCCCACCTTCAAACACAGCCTCATTTAACCTTCCATGAAAACGCTTCTTAACCTCCCACTTTTCTATAGGAATACATACTTCCTATGGGCAATGCACTAGTAATCACAACATTAAATCAAACAAATGAAATGTAAAAAAGGAATATATCAGTGGTTTTTAGAAACGCACATTGCCAACATTTATTTTGCCGATTGTGTTGACTTTACTCTGAAGAAAGAGACAAAGAGGCTATATAAGCATAAAAGGCCAGAAAACTAGGTTAGGAATTATATACTTTTTGGCCACCAACACAAATTACCTACATCAATCAAAGGGATCAGTGGAATAAAAAATCAGTTAGCCTGATTCAACTAGCATCCCAGGAGCGAGTTTACCATCTTTGTTTCCCCCTCTTCCCCCTCGTGGACACAGCTCCGTAGCCAGCAAGCTTGTGGCGCAATTACTAGGACTTGAGGGAGAGCCGTTAGGACTGAACTGTCCTTTAACAATTACCAGCCGCTGTGAATATTAAAATAATATTAAAATGTCTGCCTCCATCTGTGGTCCTGCTCTGATTGCTATCTTAACCTCTGACTGTGGGGGAGGCCCAGCAGTCCAGTCTGCTCAGAAACACCAACAAGACTGAGAGGAGCCGCACTTTAATTCTTCCTCCTGCGATTCCTGGATAATAGGAAGGATGGATAATATATGCATGGCAGATATTACTGTCTGGGCTATAATGTGTAGCCACACACACAATTCTACATGCATGCACACACTACAGTGAACACACATTTATTAATCTCTGCAACTGAACAGGACGGTTTGAGAGGGAAGGAGGCAATACAGGGCTATTATATTTGAATCATCATAGATATCTCTCTCCCTTTCTTTCTCTCTCTCTCAGTCCCTCACACACACACACACACACACACACACACACACACACACACACACACACACACACACACAGTTCTAATCCTCCCTGATAGAAATACCGATGTGTCAAAGCCATGAGGGCAACTCTTAAATCAAATTGGGGGGAGACGGAGGGCGGCAAAGACAGAAAGATAGATGTAAGGGAGGAAGGACAGAGGGACAGATAGAGAGGGACTTGAGATGGAGGAATAGATGGAACAAGGGAGGGGAAGTCCATGTAGGCTCTACACTGTTAGTGTTACATACAAAAGAGGAAACAATTAATTAACAAAGTTTCCTCTCCAGATATGACATGACATATTGTTTTACTCACACTGATAGTAAAAGAAACCCTGTAACACCCCCCCCCCCCCCCCCCCCCCCCCCCCCACACACACACACACACACACACACACACACCTGGTTACTCACAGAACTTCCAAATGATAACCAGGATTCATCTCAGTCATTGATAAGGATGTGACAACTAGTCCATTTCCACAGTCCTTCACAGTACATGAAAACAGAACGACACAGATTAAAGCAAATACAGAGATGGAGCACTGGTCCACACACAGATGTACACATATCCACAAAACAATCTGCTTAACTGTTGCAATGTAATACTACAATACATATCTCAGAGGGGGGTGGGCTGTAATTTGCGATGGAGCTAATAAATCACACAGATATTATGAGAGCAGGGATTGAGACAGAGGAGAGGAGAGAGACTTTTTAATTATGACTTAAACATCAAACTCAAAACATGTCTCAGGGGATTGTGCATAATGATTTCATCTCCCTCTTTTTGTCTTGCTCAAGCTGAGGGATCTTGATTTTTTTTCTTTTTTATTACCACTATTTGCAGGATTAAATGAATCAACAAGACAAAGACACAAGATGCTGGTAACACATTGAGGGGAGGAGATGGTAACCTGAGGAACTTTCAGCTAAGTCCCCATCTTATAAGAGTGGGTTATAATTTCACATTTGGTATGCTTTGTGAACTCCAGTTCCAAAAATTCCTCTAGGGGTCTGCACATGTGTATGTTTATGCCAATGTTTTATAAAGTATATGCTCACAAAGCAAGTTATATTTGCATAAAGATGAGTAAACACATAGGGCTGACACCAAGCAAAGGGATCGTTCACTTTCAGTTACTAATACTGACATCATTAATGTCACATATAAAAGGAATAAATGTCGAGTTTCACACTTTATATTGCAGTGATGGGAAATAAATGTCATGTTTTACTTCAGTAAAAATGGTAATATGCCAACATTAAACTAAGTCCTACTTCAAAAAGTTATTATCAGTAAATCGTACGTGTGTCAAAATACATTTTACTACTAGATTAGTGTTGCTAGTACTGTATCAAATAGTATGCGAATGAAAGGAAACAAACACATTTAATATAACAAGATTTTCCATATCCTATGAAAACGTTTTAACTTCATATTACATACTGTTAATGTGGGATCTTTAAGACAACAGGCCACAATAGAAACGCACACACACACACACACACACACACACACACACACACACACACACACACACACACACACACACACACACACACACACACAGACCACATCAGACTTCTTTTTCTTCTTTACCCCTAATTCTCTTACACTTCACCCCTCTGCTCACCCTCCCTCCTCACCCACCATCCCTTTTGTTCCGCACACTCCTATTTATCACGGTGTGAAGGTTGAAAGAGATATTATTATGGGGTGTCGGGCTGGAGAGAGGAGACAGGGGTAGCCACACGGATCGCGTGGGGAGAACGCGGGGCTAATGACGGGAGGACAGGCTTGGTCAGTGGCCTGTGGTACCTGCTGGATGTGATAGATGGAGAGCGGAGAGGGAGGATGAGGGGAGGGAGGTGGGCAGGGAGTCCTTTCTCCGCCAGCACATATTTTATTTTACTGTTTCTAAGAACTGACTTTGTAGCATTTCTACCATGTCACTATGGTAGGGTTTAATGAAATGAGTATTTACATGCTGGCTGTACCTGGTTGCCAGCAGTGTTTGCTATTGTTCATGAGCATGTGTTTGTGTGTGGCTGTGCAGTGGGGGTTATTTAGTCGGACTGCGCAATAATATAAAAAACATGTATTAATTCGGTCTAACTCCATTTAAACACACAAATGTACATCTAAAAATACAGTATACATTTTTGGAGTACCACCACTGCTTATTTAAAGTAACAGCAACACAGAATTCAAATCGGCAGGAGAGTAGAACAATACAGCAGTGAATCATTTGACCTGAGGCCACCAAAATAAAGCAATACAATATTTATTTGTCTTGCTACACTTGAAGCTGTAACAACATAAACATAACCTTATAAAGTTTTAATAATACTGTAGTTACTATGAGCTGATTTGTTTTTGGTGAAAAACAAATGAGACACATCAGGTCATTCTGCATCAACATGTTCAGTTTAAACATTTTGCAACATGCCAAATTATATCAAATAAGACTGACTCATACAGAGTATGGAATCTGGAAAGCATTATGTTTTTAAATATCAGCTGGTGCAAATTAGTGGCATAGAAATGTAATTTGTTAATTAACCTTGGCATTGGATTTTGTGAGGTGTGATATTGTCCATGGATGTAATACGAAGATAATCCGAGTCTGCCAGGCACCAGATTTGTTGTGGGACAGTATGAATTGCTGCAGCTTTGAGATGGATGCACCACTAATCTAGTGAATAGATAATGTTTTTTTTGGTAAATATTCCAAAACAAAATCTCAGCCTGTCATGCCCAGCAAGTAATCCAGCCTCTCTAAAAAGTCAGAGAGGCAAACTAAACAAAAAGCTTAAGCTGAAAAAAACTTTCTCTAAACTGGAAGCCCTGTTGCCTGATAGTGATATAATAAGGCATATGACTTTATAACTAATCCATTGCCTTTGTTTACCCTGTGTACTTAAGAAAAGTGTTTAAATGGAAGTAATTTCCATTTTTTGTGCAATACAGTATTTACAAAATGTTTCAAGTGTTAATATTTGACCACTTTGCTCTCGCTATAATGACCCAATTGTAATGAAATCAGTATTTTCCCCATCTGCTTTGTATGGCCATTTGTTTGGTGCAATTATATGCCTTCTGCATAATACTGTATTTACATAATGCTTCTAATGATAATATTAAGCCACTTTTGATTGTGCTTTTGTTATTAGCACCAAAAGAGCTGGACAAGAGAAACAAATTGCAATAATTATCCGTAATGAGTAATAATCATAAATATTTGATCAAAATAAAATCTTCAGCTTCTTCTCAGGAATGACAGTGGATGGGTTAATTGTTCAGAAAAGCGGCATTTATATTTGTTTGTGTTATGAAAAATTAAACACAGCAAAATTCATTAAGTATGCCATTCATTTAATTTCACCTTTTACACTTTGTAAATAAAAAAAAAATACATTACCTTTCCCCCGGCTCACACACACGAGTGCAGCCTTGTCTAGAAACAATCTAACAAAGAAGGCAGATGAATATAAAGGCTGGATATCAGACTATTCATCACTAGATGATTACCGGCTGACAGCAGTAATTGAAAAACACTTATTGGAGTGGTTGGGGAGGAGGGCTGGTTCAGTCCCATCAGACAAAATAACCCTCCGAGGGTAAGAGCAGTCTAAAGGTGATGATAAATGGACATATTTTCAAAAGGCAAGCTTCAGGTCTGTCTGTTTTTTTAATATCTCAGAAACATACCTCCCTGATGACAAATAAACCTTCCCTTTAGCGACATTCAAAAAAGTAAATTCTGAAAAAAGTGGAAGCAAAATCAACTCTTTTAAGGTTATGTATTATTGTTCTAAACAAAATCTTTCAGAGGGTTAATGTTATTGTAATTATATTTTCTAAACCTTCATTTTATACATGTATTTATCCATCATAATCAAAAAAGTCTACAAGCACACATCACACCAGAACATAATGTACTAGGGCTGGGTGATAAATCGGTAAAATCGATTAATTCCAAGTTTGTGGTTTAAGACAATTTAAAAAAACTAAAAACAAATTTCTCTTTAATTTGCTTTGCCACCACTCCCCATGGGTTACCGTAGTTCATAATGGGCTCCACCCTCCCCCCCACATTTACTTTCCACAGAGAAACAAACATAACAACATGGCCAAGAGTTCGTTCCTAAAAAGGAACTGTCTCGTCAGTAGTTTGGTTCTGTAGCGTCAGTCCCATATTGTGAAAAAAAAAACGTTTTCTCTGGTCTCTACATATATAAGCTGGTCCTCCCTGAGCCTGCCAACTCCAAAAATGAGGAAAGCAAACGATTCCTGCATGGTCTCTGTAGCTCACCCACTGGTAAAACGGCACTCCTACAGGCTGTTTAGATTCAGCTCCTTTCGTTATGTAACGTGTTCGGTGTAAAGTTCGGTGTGTCCAGCGGTAAGATAGCAGTGTTTCGCAATGTCGTCACTCAGAGTTAGACATGCAAATTTATCTGTTGTTGGTTGTATAAATCAACATAAGTGCCTATATTCTGTCCCAGCTACAGAACAACAGAAGAGTCAGTGGCTGCGTTTCATTTTTAATGACAACGTGCTGGCTGCATTTCATGTTAGTTTGTATGTGTGTGCCAACCACTTCACATCGGACTGCTTCAGTAACGAGGGTCAGTACAAAGCTGGCTTTGCTTCGACACTGAACCTCGTAAAAAGATCAGTCCCAACCATACGGAACCCAGCAACTGCACCCGAGCCACAGGTAAGCATCGCCACGTTTTGATAGTATTTACAGTTGCCTACTAGTATGGTGAAGTCAGCTGGAAATTGGCTAACTAGTTAGCTCGCTTCGGCCCGCTATGCAATGGCGTTTGAAGCGAGTTTAATGTTAATAATATTACGATGGAGCTTGGTTGTCACAGTAAAAAGTCTGGAAACGTGCAGACTGGAGACAGAGACGATGCAAACAGTGTCCAAGAGTTTGGAGACTGTGTTGGAGACAAACACAGCTTTCGCTAGCTGTTAGCCATTAACTACATGGTAGTAACTGTAACAACACATAGAACAAACTAACATTATTCAGACACACTAACCATTCTGAAACGTTTTGCTGCAGCCGCAGAGTCAGTACTTCTTCAGGAGCCTCTCCTGAGCTGATTCTGGGTCAAATTGGTATGGTTGAACGACAGCATCTCGGCAAGCCATAGCGATACATCCACCATAGACATTAGCACATGCTACCACTAGCGCATGCTACCGCTAGCGCAAGCAGCATCGTATACCTGAGAGGGGCGTGAAGCAGGCAAGTAGGCGTTGCCTGACGGAGCTCATTAGCATTTAAAGGTGCAGGCACAGAAACAGCCTGCTCTCAGTAGAGCTCACTTGAGCGAGTTTTAGACAGCTGAAATTCAGGACCACAGATGGGTTTGGGGCAATGAATATCGAATACAGTTTTGTTGGACCTCTGACAGCTGTGTGAAATTGATGAAAAACAGTATAATATGGGACCTTTAAAGGCTGTTTTAACTAACGACAACGGGCCAACACATTTATTTCAGCATCTCAAACAGTCGCATGCATCACAGTGAGACACTTGTTGTTCACTATGAGATATGCAAGACCGTGGCAGCCCACAAACACCTGCTAATCATTTAATCATTGTGTCCAGTATGAGAAGAAAGGGGCTTGGAGGACAGTTTTTATGAATGCAGTCACATTGCATATCGCTAAAGATATGCTGCCCTCATATATACAGTGAAAGACAGGGTTAATCCACATGCTGAAAACTTTCGGAGATTCAATTTTTAGGCCGCGTCACCCAGCCCTATAATGTATGCTTTCGTTCCAATTAACTTCAATTAACTCAGCTGTTTGTTTCCACCTTGAAATCGGTCAGAGTAAAGCACTTTAGTACTTATTACTTTCTTAATGCCTCCGCCAACAGCCAGTGTTTCAGGACTTATGGTTTTCGGCATCAGATTATCGTATAATAGATATCCAAGCCAGGATTTCGTCTTTCGTGCACCAGTCAGTTTAGTGCCATTAGCAAGCATTTCTTAGACAAGTTTTAGGACATTTCTGCTTGGCTCTATAAAATTATATCTGCATATGAATGCTGGTCTAGAAAGGAACACACTAGAAAGGAACACACTAGAAAGGAACTAAAAGATCCAACTGGGTTTGATTCGATGTTATACCAAAGTCGTTGATATAGTCTGTCCAAAGATTTTTGGCCCCAGCTTCACAGATTATTTGACACTGATGTTTTAAACGTTTGATTTATTCTTATCATGTGTGTCCAAATAAATCTCTTCTCGCTTTAGCTGAACCTTTGAACTCTGGGTTACTCTGGTTCCTGAAAGAAGCTACACAATTAAATGTAGTTAGTTAATACATAATAACAACATAAGGCCTTTTACCTTTCTGAGTTATGCTTGCCTCTTTCCCCTACATTCTTTCTTTTCAATCTTTTTCTTTTTCTTTCTTTTCCTTCCCCGGTAATATTTCATGCCCTCCTATCTTCACAGTACGTGTCACACTTGGCTCCTGTGCCAACATATCTATCAAGATGCTCTTACTTAAGATGCCATCCATCTCTGAGAGCCAGCTCTCCCTGATATTCAACACAGCCAATACTTAACACTGCTTTTTAACCAACTAAGACATCATCATTACTTTGAGGGATCGGCTCTCTCTGGGTGGAGTTGTCCTCCTATTTCATCCCTCCTTCGCACATTCTTTCGTCCTCTTCGCAACTCCCTCCTCCGCTGTCCCTCGCTCTGTCATTCTCATCTCTTTTATCTCTCTTGAGAGGGTTCGATCACTTTATGTCCCGTCCTCTGCAGAGTCTTGTCCTGTGTAATGAGGGTCTTGTACCATTACATGCCTGTAGTGTCCTGTCCCGTCCATATCTGTGTCTTGTTCCATGTAATGTGTGCCCTTCATCATTAGGCAGCTATTGTCTTGTCATGCTACATCTTGTACGTGTATGCACTTATCAGAGAAGCACTTATCGGATAGTCTCCATTATATA
>OZ023166.1:24833584-24836084 GCA_963678695.2 Diplodus puntazzo
CTAAAAGTAGAGAAGAAAAAAAACAACTTTTTTTATTGAATTACACGTTTGTTTCCACACACATCTGCATATATGAGTTTATAGTACTACACATAAAAAAACATCAACAACCCTGTGGCATTCACAGATATCAAGGAAACAGATGTAATTGAACTCAGCTGAACCTCATCCAGAGAGGCTCCACCTGCTACTCTATATAAATGCGTTGCCAAAGTCCGCGCGTGTGAGAAACTATGGCTGCAATACAGCACATTCTCGCTGCGAACCAACAGCGTTGCCGTGCGCGAAGCCAGACGGTTTACATAAACGCATACGTGCGTCAGCACTTCTCCCCACTGGACGTGCTGTCAGACCGGGCTGTCCAGGCAAAGTACCGGCTGCCCCGTGTGGAGATCCAACGGCCGATCACTCTGGTGTCTCCACACATACAGAGAGCAACCCGCTGCAATTTTGCCCTCAGCCCGGAGGTGCAGCTCCTGGCTGCGCTGCGTTTTTACGCAGTGGGGAGCTTCCTGGAGGTTGTGGGGGACGGCACCGGCCTCAGCAAGGCTTCGGTGTCACGGAGTGTGGCAGCTGTGACACCGATTCTCCTGCGCCATGCCCGGACCCACATAAAGATGCCACCACACGGGATGAGGTCCGCCAGGTCCACCAAGGGTTCCACGCAGTGGCTGGGATCCCCCGGGTGATCGGTGTGGTGGATGGCACCCTCATTCCAATCCACAATCCCTCCCTGGTGGATCCGTGCTGGATCGGCAGAAAGCACTACGCGGCCATCAACACCCAGGTGGTGGTGGACCACAATGGCCTCATTACTGACATCGTCGCCAGGTGGCCAGGAGGCACACACGACAGCTTCATGTGGACCAACTCAGCTGTGTGGCAGAAGGCTGGCAGAGGAGAGTTTGGTAGGAGCATCCTCCTAGGGGACAGTGGCTACCCTCTCCAGAGTTACCTCGTGACGCCGGTAACCAACCCAGCAACACCACAGGAGGAGAGGTTTAACACTAGAACAGCCAAAACGTCATTTTGACCGTTTTCAAATTTATATGTGCAATAACTTTGTTGAATGAAAAAATGCAATGCTGCCCTTCCACGACTTTTCCTAAAAGTGTTTGAATTTAATTTTAAATAGTTTTTATTAGGGCTGTCAAAGTTAACGCATTAATAATGCGTTAACGCAACGTCCTCTTAAGACCGTTAATTTTTTTAATACGCGATTAACGCTCAGTATAAAAAAAAAAATTAAAAATTAAAAACGCGAATTGTATGATTTACAGCTGTCCTGTAGTCTTTATACAGAAGGTGGCAGAAGAACAAGAAAGGGAATCAGAAGAAGAAGAAGCAGGGTTGGCGGTTCGTTAGCGTCGGACACTTGAAATGCCACAAGCCCGTAACTGTGTGAGGAGAGCGGAGGTAATCCCCCCACACACGATACATGCGTCGCCTAATTGCACCTGTGTGGGGGGACCACGGAGCGCTGTGTGTGACTTATGCGCTGATAAAGAGGTGGGTGATCGATTTGCCTGGCATTGATTGATTCAGTCTCAGCACCACCGCGGTGGACAGCTCCCACCAAGAGCTTCTTAAGAAGCTTCTTTAGTTTGATCTTAAGGTTCTCCTAAGAAGGCAGTTAAGAACGCGTCTGGGAAACACCCGTATCTTAGCGCTCCTTCTTAGCTGAACCCTTCTTAAGAGCCTTCTTAAGTCCTTAAGAGCGATCGAATCTGGGAAACGCGGCCATTAACATTAAACTTGCTTCAAACGCCATTGCATAGCGGGCTGAAGCGGAGCTAACTAGTTAGCCAATTTCCAGCTGACTTCACCATACTGCAAGACCATTTACTCGTCGGCAACTGTAAATACAATCGCAACGTGGCGACACTTACCTGCGGCTCGGGTGCAGTTGCTGGGTCGGTATGGTTGGGACCGATCCTTTTACGAGGGTCAGTGTCGAAGCAAAGCCAGCTTTGTACTAACCCTCGTTACTGAAGCAGTCCGATGTGAAGTGGTTGGCACACACATACAAGCTAATAGGAACCGCAGCCGGCACGTTGTCATTAAAAAAAGAAACGCAACCACTGTCTCTTCTGTTGTTCTGTAGCTGGGACAGAATATAGGCACTGATGTTGATTTATACAACCAACAACAGAGCAAATTGCAATTTGCGTGTCTAGCTCTGAGCGACGACATTGCGAAACACTGCTATATTACCGCTGGACACACCGAACTTCACCTCGGGGATGAACGCCCCCCTCTCGGATATCTCCTATCATCGTGCAGAGGAGGCCGGCCTATGAAAATGACTCCTTTCGTTACGTAACGAAAGGAGCTGAATCTGAACAGCCTGTAGGAGCGGGTACCAGTGGGTGGGCTGCAGAGACCATGCAGGAATCGCTTGTTTTCCTCATTCTGGGAGTTGGCAGGCTCAGGGAGGACCAGCTTATATATGTAGAGAAGAGTGAAAACGTGTTTTTCATAATATGGGACCTTTAGGACA
>OZ023166.1:24841084-24846084 GCA_963678695.2 Diplodus puntazzo
AAGGGAAAAAAAGTGTTGAAAATATAAAATGATGGGGTGGTGGAGGGAGGCAAGCAGGTGATAACATTGTGGATATTAGGGGTGGAGTTGCAGAAGATGAGGAAAGAGAGTGAGAGCAGTGTGGAGGAGAGACAGAAAAGGAATAGGAGGAAGAAGAGAGAGGAGGAGGAGGAGGAGGAGGAGAGGAGATTGGTGCCCTAAGCTGCGGGTGTTTGAGGGGATGACACAGCCACTAATACAAGTGTTTAAATATTTGATGCAGGGAGGGATAAAGCGGGATCGTCTCGCCACGGAATTGAGTGTCAAGACGAGAATCTATTAGAGAATCTTTATGTGTGTGTGTGTGTGTGTGTGTGAATGTTTGTGTGTGAATACAAGGCAGATTTGACAGTGTGGTGGAGCAGAGCAAAGCCAATTCACCGCCCAACCCGACGCCACTTCACCCCCCAATCCTGTTTCCACCGCCACCATCACCCCCACCTTCTCTTCACTTAAATGTTTTTCTGCCGTGCTTCAGTAAATGTTGATTATCACGTCTTTTGGAATGGAGGTTTTTGGGCAAGGAGTGAGGCAGACAGTGTGTAAGGGAGAGACTCAGGGATAGAGAGACCATGGGGCAGTGGAGGGAGGATAAGAAACAGTTCTTTGAGGGTGAGAAAATACTGTGGGGACCCTGTGTGACTGTGAGTGCACCTGGACTGTCTCACCTGCCTCACCTGTTTTTTTTTTTCTTAAATCACTACGTATTTTCTATCTAACGCACTACATTCAGCCTCTGACATTTTATTTGGGTGTCCAAAAAATTCAATTTCATAATAGAACGAATAAACTAGAGTCCATGGCATTTATACAACCTTTTCTCAGTGATACCACAATGTAAAGTATCATATTTGGTAATGCTTTATTATTTTTTTCACAAATGTGTAAAGTCTGAATTTTTCCTCAGTCTCCCTAAGGAACGGTTAGATACAATAACAACTGCAAAAATACTATTAATAATAATAAAAAAAGCAACAACAAAGTTTTTTGGTAGTTGTGTTGTGTTAATAGAAATCAAAGTTATCCAAATTGATTTCATTTAGCATACTGCACCACTTAAACACAAGAAAATATTCATTCATTACTCATTTAATAAAGAAAACTTGTCCATATACTGTATGATAAATTCTACGCTTGTTAAGTAAGATCTCCTTCTCACCAACAACAAAAAGGCTCTTGATGAGTTTAGTTAAGCATTTGATTCAAATTAATGAATTGGAAGTCTAACCTTTGAGCACTGTTTCTGTTTTAGGCAAACATTTTGCAAAACTGTAGGGTTCTGTCCAGGAAACTTGTTAAAAAGGAAAATGCTCAGGAATTTCTTGGAACAAAGCATTACGCCATGTTTTATAGATATGTATGTGAAACAGGTATAGTGGTGTGACACTATTCCTATACAAATGAATAAGGGCAAACTCAGGGTGATGAGGGTGATTTGGGACAGAGAAGAAATACAAGATTACCAATATCTCATCCACAATACGGCTTGTTAAAAAAATGCATAGGCTACATCTTTAAAATAAAGTAGAGCTTTAAATCGTCAACTGTGTCCAAATTCTCTGATTCCACCTTCTTATATTTGAATATTTTCTGGCTTCTGTCTATGTTAGTAAACTCATTTTCTTTGGATTGAGAACAAAACAAGACATTTTAGGTCGGCTTTGGGAAACGTCAACATTTTCACTGTTTTTACATTTGACATTGTAGAAAACAAACAGCTAATCTATTAATCGAGAAAACAACTGACAGATCAATTGACAACGAAAATAATCCGTATTTGCAGCCCCTAAATTAACTCTGTAAAAACATCAGTAGCAGCTACAATAAAGGGAGAAATAACAACAACAGCTACTAGCCTGCCAGCTAGTCATAGTGTTTAGATCGTATTAAATTCAATTAAACCACAAACACACACACACTTTTTTTCCCCACACATTTTGTCAGCGTCTCCCTCTAACTATTCTTTGATTGAGGGCTTGTGGCCTGGTCAGCAGTGAAACCCGGCCACAGTCCACTCTCACCTGAGTTTAGGTGTGTATGTGTGTGTATGTGCAAACGCTCTTTAGCTGTCTAGACAGGGCCGAGTGCCACTTTAACCTGTATGTAATGAGGGCATGGTGGAACATTGTTAGGGAATAAAGCTTGTTACGTTAGTCCAAACACACTCACCAACACACACAAATGCACTTACATACACAGAAACACACATACAATACAGATACACACACACCTCATCCAAACAAGCCTTCGCTTACACTGGGTCAGGGTTGACCAACACCATTGACTCCAATTTCATGTTGCCCTGTAGCTCAAACGTGGGTCTGCGTGTTTTCTTTCTCTTTGGTAACATTAGAAACTAATAGCTACACAGCCAAGTTTAAGGACATGACTCAAAAGCAAAAAGGACAAGAAAACCGAATGTGTCTCCCGAAAAGTTCCCTCAATATTCATTTGAATGCAAGGAACATTCATTTTAGTCATTTAATGTAATGGACCAAGCAGCTTTAATAACAATATAACAACACAGACCACCAACATAATGAATGAGACTATCCACTTTACATTACCATCTACCAGGATATTTGGGTCATGTCCTCTGTATTGCGTATGGAAATGTGTGTGATATAGCAACTTTGAAGTGTTTTATAGGTTAAAGATATCAAATTAAAGGAATATAATCATTTACATTCTTATATATTTTTAGCTTTAGCATATTACAATTTAACTACTTAAATCAACAAAATAAAATGAATGGATCAATATTAACATTAAGCCCTGGCCATGAATAAACAGTTTTGAAGCAACATTAAGGCATTAGTGGCTGCCGTAATTTTGATACAGACAGTATACTTGTTCTGCTCAGGCAGCTGCCCCCGCGACCCGGCCCCGGATAAGCGGATGAAAATGGATGGATGGATGGATTTTTATGGGTTCATCTGATCAGGCCTTTTCTAAAGAGAGAGATACACTGGGCTAAATTCTGACTACATCCCAGCTGACACTACATAGTGTCACTTAGTTGTTAGTGTATTAGACACACCCAGCTAACACTAATATAGTTTTTTTTCAACAGCCTTGAAAATAAATAATACATTCATTATTCATTATTCATTATTTTTTGTAGAAGTCAATTTAAAAAGGTAGTTGCTGGGTTATAACATCTTAATGGTGGACTTGTTATTCTATCAGTTTAAACTGTGCTCACAATAATGAAAAATCCCTTGAAAAAGTACTCCTACTTAAACGATCCTTAAACTATCAGAAAATACTTCAAAACAAAGTCATTATATGCCATTATCAAAAAATGTTGTAAGACTCAAAAATACCCCATGAAGTGTCCTGTGAAATTAAGACACCGAAAAAGCATCAGCACATAAACTACATTGATTATGCACTGCATTTGATTTCTAGTTTCTTGGTGCATACATTATACATATAATAAATATCTTATCATTTGTCTTATTCACCTACGATATATTTTCTGTTGATAAAGTTGATAATATGTATGTTTTATACTGCACGCAATATAAGTTTAAACTCATCCTTTGTTGAAATTGTGAGATTCAACACTTAATAACAGATAGTAACTTAAATAACGGATGAGGGGCCTGTTCAGTGCTACTGATGTGAACCAGCTGAGGGCATCTCTCACACACACACACACCCTCACACACTAAACCCGACTCAATAATGCACCTAGTGAGTGTGTGTGTGCAGCATCCAGATCAGACACCCTGTGACATATTCCCCAGCCCCCTACACACACACACACACACGCACACACACACAGACTCACTCACATGCATACAACCATGCAAACACTTCCATATATGCACACATGGCACCCCCCCTTGCCCATAAGCACACAAACACACACACACACACACCTCCCCCTCTTCCAGCCTGTAGACAGTGATTCTATGTTCCATGTCGCCACCCTGTCTTGTCACATTTCCTTCTTGTCTGCCACACTGTCTCTCTGTCTTCCTCTTTTGTACCCTCTCTGTCTTCCTTTCCACTCCATCCCTCTCTTCTCCCATCCCTCCATCCAATCAATAACTGCTGGCACTTCCTTCCACAGCTCAGGAAAAAACAATTAAAAGCCATCGATCCCGGCACACACGTGTACGCGCATGAATGCACACAGACACACACACACACATGCTAACACACGCTCGGCCATGAATATGCAAGTGGGTCTTCTTGACCTTCAAAGACAGGGAAAGCCAGGTGACTTCATTCTTCATGGGACTGCCACTGGATACGTCTGTCGTCCCCTCACACACACTCACACACATACAAACACACACAGACACAGACACACACACATTTATTGACAGGAAGAGACATATGTTTGAGACATACATGCAAAGTTAAGTGTATGTGTGGGTGCATATATGCATATTTTAACCGCACTGATGTTATTTAGCTTTGAAAGGACTACCAAGAGTGTGTGTATTTGCTTTCCATCATGAGCAGGTTCATTAACCAAAAGGTTCATGCAGGTTTAATAATCACTTACAATCCTGGAGACAGTTTAAATGTTGTGTCCATTTAAATAACTTGCTTCACCGCCAGAAACAGAACCAAGGCATTAACTACTAACCAGAACATCTATCCATCTACCAGTTTTTTTCTGTTCAGTCAATCCCAGCACACACTGCATAAGATGCACTGATCACAGGGCAGTAGAGAGACATTATATGACCTGGACACTTGTTATACTGCAGCACCGGGGTCTTATTTACATTTCCATTGTATTTCACAAAAGAAACATTTAGAAAAACGAAATGGTGCCCAGTTTGTTGAAACAGACTGTGGTTTGGGCATTTTTGGCACACTTGGGACAAACTGAACAAGCTATTCACTCAACATCATCAACTGTTGCCAGTTTATACATCCAGCAGAAATTAACATTTATCTGGAGTTGTATTTCTGGTCATCCAACACCTAACAAGTCC